>CABHPR010121601.1:19905-34138 GCA_902168415.1 Peromyscus melanophrys | reverse complement strand
AAAAAAAACCGAAACGTTCCTCCTCTTTTTTATCCCTTTGTCCACCTCTCCTTTATACTTACTACTCTCCCATCACCTTACCTACTGATGTCACAGATCATAATCTAAGAGACATCTGAAGATTATTACACCCAAACATCAAATAATTCTTCTTCTCAGCAGCCTAGGAAGTTTCTTAAAATAGGTCACATGTTAAGACTCAATATATGCTTCAACAAATATAAGGTAATTGATGTAGTGGTCTGCAATCTATATGAACTTAAACGGGTGAACGTTAGAAATCAACAGCTAGAGAAACTCGGGAAAATATAATGGAGATCATTTGCTTTCTTAATAAAATCACTTTACTAGTTAAGTTGACTTCTCTTGTTTTCTCTCTTTCTTTTCTCTCTTATCTGACAATGCTTATGAACAGGTAAATGAAATTGGTATATTAGTTTCTATTTTAGCAAGTTAGTTTCAAATTATACTACAGAGCCAGAGTAATAAAAACTAATATGGTACTGGCACAAAGTCAGATACACATCAATGAAATGCAGTTGTTGACACATGAAATTTCAGTTACTTGATCTTTGACAATTATTAAAATGAGGACTAGCTCTAAGGGAGGGTGTATTAAAGCCATATGGAAAATAGCAATCGAATCATTTCTAATGACATAGGTTTAGACCCTCAGTTTAATGCTGTACTTAGCTCTCATCTTGCAGTATGGTAATTAATGTTGATTTCTGCAAATGGACAATATGAAAAGAGTAGAGACTTTGGGGCCCTTAGACCTAAATAGGTTGTCTTTATCACACCCCTCCCCTCAGAACTCAGGGATCTGTGCAGAAGAG
Source organism: Peromyscus melanophrys (assembly GCA_902168415.1). NCBI lineage: Eukaryota > Metazoa > Chordata > Mammalia > Rodentia > Cricetidae > Peromyscus > Peromyscus melanophrys. The sequence goes on along the minus strand of CABHPR010121601.1, from coordinate 33,302 downwards.
GAGGCAGAAAGAGTGTAAGAACCAGAGGTGCTGGGGCACTCTAAGGAAGTGGTATTTGCCAGATACAAGTCTGAAGCACATGTATACTCACAGAGACTGTGTCAGCATGCGACAGTCATGTACAACTTCTACACACACACACACACACACACACACACACACACACACACACACACACACACACACACAAAAAAAAAAATCCCAACATGGAGAAATGTAATTGAGCACAAGTCCTATACCTATCAAAAAACTAATCATAATTGATAATTTCCAAAAGAGAGAAAATCAATTTTCTTCAACTGTGTGATACTGAGTATATCACCCACACTCCAGGGAATGTCCCATGCTCAGGAACAGTTAGAAACGAAAATCAGGCTTCATGACTTTTGTATTTCTTTTTATTGTTGTTTTGTTTGCATGAGATAACAAAAACTTGAAGTTGAGTGGGTAGGTAGAGGATCTGAGAGGTGATGAGGGAAATGGCTATGATCAAAATCTATTGTATAAAATTCTAAAAAAAATAAAAAATAAAGAAACCAAAAAAATATCATGTCACATGGAAATAAGAACAATTTAATTTTCTATTCTATAGATAATTATTTTTATTTGATCTATTCTTGGGTTTGTATTTCTTCTTGGTATTTTTAAAACTACATTTGACTTATTCTTTCCTAGTTAAATCATACCTGTAACTTAGTATTATAATTTTTTCCCTTTTCCCCTTTATTTTATTTTATGTGTATGGACGTTTTGCCTGCATGTATATCTGTGCATCATATATATATATATATATGCCTTGTGCCAGCAGAAGTCAGAAGAGGGTACCAGATGCTGTGGAATTGCTGTTATGGATGGTTGGGAGCCTCCACGTGTGTGCTAGGATCCATATACAGGTCCTCCGCAAAGCAACAATTACTCTTAACCACTGAGCCATCTATTTTAGTTATGCAAAGTCTCTCATTCTGAATCCCAGGCTAGACAGAACTCATAACCCTCCTGCTTAAGCACTCCCTATGTTTAGATTACAGGTGTAAGCTTTCAGAACTCAGCCTCTAACTTTTTCAAGTATATATATTTCCATTGACCACCAAACATTTTAAATTTAAGTCCTTATAAACTTACAATACAAATGTATGCTTAAGAGTTTTAATCAATACATCTATCATGTCCCCAGTACTTTTAAAAACATAAGATATTCATCTTAACTGGTTGAGGCACATTTATATCATTAAATTTTAGGGTCATTTTCAGCGATTGTCTTCCATAATTTTTCCTAAAATGTACATGGCCATCTCAGATTTGGGGACTAAGCTGCTGACAACTTATCAATGTGACATGGTATTTGTAGGGAAACAGCTTGAGACCCCGATTGGCTACATAGGTGGTAAAGAACACACTGCTTATTTACAAGTCTACCAGTGATGTTTGAAAAGAGCAGCCTTTGGCATTCTCATGCTTCAAGCTGTGAGCAAAACTCAGAAAGAATAAAACACTCAACGTTACTGCTTCCTGATGAAGCGGCCAGGGGCACTGCAAAGATGACCAGAAAATCCTGTGTACTGGCTTATGGCTCAATGGAAAGTAAATGGAAAAATCCACTGTGGGTGATAGCATCCATAAGCACCTATAAAAAAAGTTTTTATTTTTAGTCTTTTTTTTTTGTGCTTATCGTTTACTAGATAATGTTTATAACCAATTCCTCCCTCTTCCCCAAGAAGGCATTCAATCCTTTCTCTTGACTCTTATAAAATATATTTTTGTTATAATTTATATGCCCTTCTGTGCTATAGTAATTTTCAGTTATAAATCATATTAATTCTTGGCATCATATGAATGCTTGGACCTGTGCAAGCCTTGAACTTGCTGCTACAATCTCTGTGACTTCATATGTGCATCAATCCTGCTGTGTCTGGAAGATACAATTGTCTTGGTGTCTTCCATTCACATTAACTCTTATAGTCTTCTACATTAGTTTCTGTAGAGTTCTCTATATTTTCCTGAGTTATGATTGAGGCATCCCATTTATGATTGAGTGTTTAAAGGTCTCTCATTCTCTGTACACTATCCAGGCATGGGGCTCTGTGTTTGTTCCCATTTCCTGCAGAAGAAAGCTTTTCTGATGATGTCTGAGCCAAGCACTGATCTAGGAGTATAGCAGAATGTCATTAGGAGTAATTTTATTGTTACATTTTTTTGTGTGTTTTTGTTTTGGTTTGGTTCTTAGAGCAATCGTATTTATTTTTTTCCAAGCTCCCTGGGCTGTCTACTCTCAGATTCAAGAAGTGTCTGATATGGGTTACATCTCACAGAGGAGTCTTATGTCAAATCAGTTATTGATTGGTTACTGTGTCTCCATTGGTTTTGTGTCTCCATAATACTAGCATATCTTGCAGTCCGAACATGATTGTCAACCAAAGGGTACTTAATAATAGAAGCATAATATACTTTGTTAAATATTCTAAGAAGATACTGACTTCAATGGAAATTATATTTAAAAAATTAAACACCATTAAAGCTCAATATTTTATTGTTTGAAAATTTTATCATTTAAAAATATTCAATAGTATTCCTTATATAAAAAATGCTGTGATTAATTAAATCTCATTCTAATTTTTTTTATTGGTAATTGAGACCATACTACTGCATTATTATTCCTTGAGCCTGTTTGGTTTTATTTGTTTGTTTGTTTATTTTGTTTCATTTTGTTTTTCTTCTTGAAAAGACTGTTAAAAGCCTGAGTTATAGAAAGGCCCAGTCTGATTACTTAGTTCTCTAATTACACTGACAATCAAAATCAATTTTCTTAGGATATGACACTTGAAACATCTACAGGAACATTACTACAAATAGTACTACTGATTTTATCACAATAAAACTTTGCAAACATAAATGTAGCACAAATTCTAATTGGTCTTAATAATAAAAACCCAGAGTCAGATATCAGGGTGAAAGCTGAAAGATCAGAGAAGCAGTACAGCCAGCCACTGTGAAACTTTTTACCTCTAGGAATCCTCAGACTGAAGGGACCCAGCTCCTTTCTCCACCCTGCCTTGTGACTTCCTGTCTCTGCCCAACCACATCACTTCCTGTTTCTTCTTCCCAAGTGCTTGGATTAAAGGCAAGTGCCTCTCAAGTACTGGGATCAAAGGCATGAGATCCCTAGTGCTGGGATTAAATATATGTGCCACAATTGCCTGGCATTTAGTGGCTAGCTCCATACTCTGATCTCCAGGCAAACTTTATTTGTTAGAGCATAAACAAAATATCACCACACTTCTCCTTTTTTGTCTAAAATAAAAAATGAACATTATAACTAATATAAGAAAAATTATATCCATGTAAAAAAATATATATATATACAATAATTATATACAATGTATATAGGCAATAAACACACCAGCAATGTCTAGTCCATTAACAATTGACAAATTCATAGAAAACACTCTATATCTATTCTGTCTTGGTGAGTCCAAAAGGTTCTACCTAATTCACTTTCTATTCTATCTTGCATTACCAAAACTATCTTTTAAAGTCTTTCAACCTTATACCTTTTACATCTCTTTAGTGAGTTTCTTTTCTAAATCTGGTAACAAGGAAAACTATAACTATAAAATCTTCAACTCCATCAGAGACCCAAGAAGGAAATAATATTACCTGAGTAAGCAGGAAGTACAAGCAAGCAACTTCAAATAAATGTGAGAAATAACAGGAACAGCTGGCTGCTTAGACAGTCACCCAAGGTTCATTTGTAATGTTGGAGCATCCATCTTCAGCCTACCTATCTGACAGACTTCTCTGTGAAGAAGAATTTTTCTGAAGGGCTGTCCTACCTTGTCTTGGCAAAGTACAGCCATCTTTTCTTTTGTGTCCTGTTTGTGCAATTTGGGCAGCATATTATCAGCTGTTGAGGCCAGGGCACTTTCTTGCCCAGTGGCTAATTTTTGCCACAAAGAAAGTAAACTCCATATGGAGTGTCTTCCATGCCTATCATCTTCTCCAAAGTAGATTGGTGCTGCCAGGAGCAGACATGTCTCATTATCATAAAAAAAGAATATATGTTATTAAAACATCTTAAATGCCATATTCTGTAGATTTCTGAAGTGTTTGAAGATAACCTGTCTATCTAAAATATATCTCTGACCTTGAAAACATACTCAATATGACTATAAGTTCAATTGTAATAGGTGACTAATTACTAACCTGAATTTCCTTATTATCCTAAACAGTTGGTAATGATAACTTTCAAGGACTAGAAATTTGAATTGCATTCTTAAATGAAATGCGTAGACACTATACCTTGAACAAGATTAGAAATGCATATATAGTATGTCCTAACAAAAATAATTTCCTTTGTATCAATATACAATGATCTATATTAATGTAAAATATTTAAAACAAGTAGGAGAGATTAAATAATCTACCCTTTATCCTATCATACCTATATCTGTTTTTTTCTTTTTGTTTTTCAAACAAGAACCCCGAATCTCATCTCCTTTGCTCAGCTTTTGTTTTTTGGTTTTTGGGGGGGTTTTTTTTGGTGTTTTTTTTTTGTTTTTTTGGTTTTTTTTGTTTTGTTTTGTTTTTTTGTTTTTGTTTTTGTTTTTTGAGACAGGGTTTCTCTGTGTAGCTTTGTGCCTTTCCTGGAACTCACTTGGTAGCCCAGGCTGGCCTTGAACTCACAGAGATCCGCCTGGCTCTGCCTCCCGAGTGCTGGGATTAAAGGCGTGAGCCACCACTGCCCGGCTTTTGTTTTTAACCATTACCAATAACAACTTGCAACCAACCACCCTAAACAATGATAAATATCCATAACCCACTGAACAACCAAAAACCACCCACCACAACTCTTGGGAATGTGGATCCTGTTCTTAAAATTACTTCCTGTTGTCTGGAGTGACAGCATCTTTAGGGGATCCTGAAAGGGAAAATTTGAATTAATTGTTGAGTCCTGGGAGAGGTAGCTGTATTATTTGTTGTCCAGTCTCTGTATAATGGGAAAGTACAGAGCATAGGGAGAAAAGAAGCCAAAGAACCGATTTTCTGCAAGAGGGAATGTGTGAGAACGGCTCAATCCTGAGGTGATTGGAGCCCAAATGCCTGTGTGTGGAGTTTACTGCAGAGGTTATAACAGAAAAATCGCCCCAAAAAGGAAAATCTAGTCTGTGGAGTAGTGACTCCTGCCATGTACAGCCCCAGACTGTGCCAGTGGCTACAAAGCCAAAAGCAAGTGGCTTTTTCATGAATTCTTGCCCCCAAAAGTTGGATGCCAGATGTAGCCTAAATTCTAATTAGTCTTAACAATAAAACCCAGAGTCAGATATTAGGGTGAGAGCTGAAAGATCAGAGAAGGAGAGCAGCCAGCCACAGTGAAACTTCTAACCCCTAGGAATCCTCAGACTAAAAGGACCCAGCTCCTTTCTCCACGCTGATTTATGAATTCCTGTCTCTGCCCAACCACATCACTTCCTGTTTCCTCCTCCCAAGTGCTGGAATTGAAGGCATGTGCCTGTTAAGTACTGGGATCAAAGGCATGAGATCACAAGTGCTGGGATTTAAATGTGTGAGCTACCACTGGCTGGCCTCTAGTGGCTAGCTTCTCTCTCTGCTCTCCAGGCAAGCTTTATTTGTTAGAGCGCAAATCAACACGCATAAAAGTATACATGTCACCTATAGAAAAAAAGATACATCATGCTTAATTGGCAATTGGAGTAAACATAATTGCCAAACCATTGCTATCAATATTTGGTCTCTCATTTGTTGAGTGTGATACTTTCTGAATTATTCTCTCCAAAGTATATTAGCTGCGAACTAAGAATTATCAATCACATTGCCTGGACTTCTGTCACCCTTTATGTGTGTTACTTTTTATCATCTCACTATGTTATTGGTGTGCTAAAGGCTGTCTTTTAGTCTTATCATGTATCAGTTTTCAATATTAAGACATTGTCTTCATTTTGTAAAAACTCATTTTTTTTTTCTGGAACTTCAGACATGAGCATGACTTAGGTTAACCCAAGGAATCTTTTCTTAACCTGGAAGTTCTTTAAGATTGAACACAAAATCTTTCACTGACTGTGTGAACTATATCAAGTGATGAGTTTTTCACAAATCAGGATTTCTGATTTGCTTTCTGGAGACATTCACTGAAGAGTCTTGCTTGCTATTGCTGTAGATATTTTGTTTTGATTTATGAAATGTGTTGATCATAACATTTAAGATAGCATGAATAACCATGTTTGACTAAATTGCTGAAAAGCATAGGGAGATGACAACAAATACATGAAGATTTGGGAGACAAGATGCTTCCTGTGTTTTGCTTTTTCAAATGAAGATTATTCTTTCCTGGCAGTGTATTTCTGTCCAGTTTTAAATCATCTTACTCCTGTATAATTTCATGGTTAGAAAAGGGGTTTTAAAAACCTTATTTTTAACAATCAGGACAAAACATAGGAAAATAATCTACAGTTCATTTAAAAATACTGTTAGCATAATAGTCAAGACTAGTATATAGGTCTTTTCTGTGTTCTGATTGGTTTCCTGCTTACACCTAATCTCCCTTTCCAGGGAGCCTATTTCAGAGAGTGATTTAGGAACATTTATTTCAAAATGGCTGCATTAAATTAGTCTGCTTCTTCCTTTTAGAAAGCCCACATTCAAAACTAAAATAAACATTCACAAATACATATTACATCAACATGGATTAATACTTACTCAAGGCAAGTGTTTGCTTTTTTTTTCTTTAAAACATAGACTTTGCTGTATTTTATGTAAGTGGCATGTTTTTAACACATTGATAAAACTTTATTTAATTTATGTCCTGCAGCTGTTAACTGCATGCAAATCCTGTTAGTGCAATATATGGAAACATCCCCTGAAATCTTGTTAAAAACACCTCTGACAGTTCATATTCATATCCATTGAAGAAAGTGGATGAGCCCAATCTGCCTAATGTAATTGGAGGGAGAAAAAAATCAATAGAATTCTCCTGTCAAATGTTCTCATTGCTTCTTGGTTATTGTGAGCACAAGAAGTATAAAGAAAAAAGCTATTTCTAATATTTAATTTGTTCTATTTATTTTCCAAATAACATTTTAGTTCTTTACTGAAGTAAAAAGGAATACTGTGTGTATTTTCTACACAGACCCATCATTTGAAGTGTTAACTCACAATTACCATTTAAAAGACTATTAGAAATGACATAGGGAAGTTTACTTCTAATTTTGTAAGGCACCAGATTTCAGAAGGAATCAACTCAGGGCTAAAGGATATTTACTTCCAGAGTACCACAAGGATTTAACCCATCAGTCTCTGTGCTCAACTACAAAGTGTCTTATGATCCATGTCATGTCTTTACTGTACGAGCCCATTTGTGAAAATCAAAAGTGTTTTTATCACACAGTGACACAGCTCATTAAAAACTGAAAATGTGCCTTGATCAAAAGACAAAAAAATGCATTTTAATTATATATTTTTAAGATGCTTAGATTCCATTGATATAAAGTAAACTCTTTATTACTTAAAACTCAGTGTAGATTATGATAAGCCCGTTGCTGCCTTGTAACCATTTATGTAACTATAGAGAGGCACAGTCAAAGGGATCATCTCAGAGGCTTAGGCATTCTGATTGCAGGCCAGAAAGAGGAATGAAGAAGACAAGGCCAGTGAGCAGGACAAATCAACTGAACCAAAAAGCTGACTACCTACAGTGCATAGATATAACTAGGTAAGGCATAATTTAAATACAAATAACATATATATATATGATAAATAATATATAATAATAAATAATATAAATAAGGTAGTCACCAATTTCAATTCTTATAATTGTCTTTGGCCACATGGTCCAGCTGTGAATTATGCAGCAGGAATTATAAGTCCTAGAGTTCCAACTGGAAATACTATTCCTTGAATAGTCTCTTTGCAACGTACATGAAAATCCTCCACCAGATATCAAAAAGGAGATTAAATCTGGAAAGTGGTGGCTGGGTAGAAATCTTAGGAACTAAAAAACATCACATTAAATCTCCTGAGTGTTCCTTTGTTTCTAGATTTCCTCAGGCTTCATGATAAGAATAAAATGAGAAACAAACATTTAAAAATACCAAATAAGTAAAAGAAGAGAAAGAAAGGAAACAAACCCAATAAGAAGGCAATTATTGTCCAGCCACAGAGATGTAACCATAAAGAACTGGAAATACTATATCTTCGTCTTGCATTTCTTTTTTTAATTTTCTTTTTTTAATTATTAAGAATTTTTTTATTCATTTGACATACCAATCACAATCCACCCCCTATTTCCTCCTACAAGAAGGTAAAGTCTCCCATGAGGAGTCAGCAGAGCCTGTTATATTCAGTAGAGGCAGGTCCAAGACCCTCCCCTTTCCTCAAGGCTGGGCAAGATATCCCACCATAGGTCATAGACACCAAAAAGCCAGCTCATGCACCAGGGAAGGATCCTGATCCAACTGCCAGGGGGCCCATTAAGTAGATGGAGCTGCACAACTGTCTCACTTATGCAGAGGGCTCAACTATGTTCATAGCAGCATTATTCATAAGAACCAGAACCTGGAAACAACCTAGATGCCCCTCAATCAAAGAATGGATTAAGAAAATGTGGTGCATATATACAATGGAGTACTACTCAGAAGTTTAAAAAAATGACATCATGAAATTTGCAGGCAAGTGGATAGAACTAGAAAATATTATCCTGAGTGAAGTAACACAGACTCAGAAAGAAAAACATGGTATGAACTCACTCATAAGTGGATACTAGATGTAAAGCAAAGGATAACCAGACTACAACCCACAGCTCCAGAGAAGCTAGTTAACAAGGAGGACCCTAAGATGGACACATGGATCACCCTGGGAAGGGAAATAGATGAGATCTCTGGGGAAGATGGGGGGCAGTGGAGGATAGGAGATAGGGTAGAAGAACATAAGGGAATGGGATGGTCGAGCTGGAATAGGGACAGAGTGGGAGAGCAATGAAAGAGATACCATGATAAAAAGAGACATCATGGGGATAGGGAGAAACCTGGTGCTAGGGAAGTTCCCAGGAATTCACAAGGATAACTGTGGGGGTATTGTGTCCCCCAAAATATTGTGTATGCTAATAAACTTATCTGGGGTCAGAGAACAGGACAGCCACAATATTAAACATAGAGGTTAGGCAGTGGTAGGATACGCCTTTAATGCTAGCATTCCAGAGACAGAAATCCCTCTGGATCTCTGTGAGTTCAAGGCCACATGGGAAACGGCCAGGCGTGGTGACCCACACCTTTAATCCCAGAAAGCCACACCTTTAATCCCAGGGAGTGGTGGTAGAAAGCAGAAAGGTATATAAGGCGTGAGGACCAGAAACTAGAGGCATTTGCCCTGGAGAGGCATTTGCCCTGGAGAAGCATTTAGCTGGTTAAGCTTTCAGGCTTCTAGCAGCAGTTCAGCTGAGACCCATTCTGGATGAGGGCTCGGGGCATCCAGTCTGAGGAAACAAGACCAGCTGAGGATCCAGCGAGGTGAGATAGCTGTGGCTTATTCTGTCTCTCTGACCTTCCAGCATTTACCCCAATACCTGGCTCAGGTTTGATTTTGTTAATAAGAACTTTTAAGATTCATGCTACAGATAACCCAAGATAAGACTACTAGCAATAGTGGAGAGGGTGCTTGAACTGGTTTACCCCAATAATCAGATTGGTGACTACTCTAACTGTCCTCATAGAGCCTCCATCCAGCAACTGATGGAAGCAGATGCAGAGATCCACAGCCGAACACCAGGCTGAGCTCCAGGAGTCCAGTAGAAGTGAGAGAAGAGGGATTCTATGAGTAAGGGGAGTCAAGATCATGGTGGGGAAACCTACAGGACAGCCAAACCAAACTAGTGGGAACTCAGGAAATTTAGACCAACACCTGTGGAACCTCCATGAGACTAGACTAGGCCCTCTGCATATTTTTTATTTATTTTTTAAATTATATCAACAAGTCATAGGCCCATGGAACTAATTGCAGCTGGAATTGGAAAGAACATGTTATACTAATTTAAGAGAGAAAACTTTTAAATGTGAACACTAATAAATTATTTGTAATTAAGGAAGAAAAATGTCCAGTCAAGTGACAGCAAGACATAGAGTCTAGAATATGCTGCTCTCCACTTCTAAATTCTCTCTTGTCAAAAAACATCATGGGGTTTCTTTAGTGTTGCCTTCCCTGTTGATACGATAGTTGCACATACAGACTCAGCTTTCCAAAACAAGTATACATTAAAACCTTAGAAGCATATCCCATCCATTACCACCAGCTTTTTATCTTCAAAATAAGCACTTGTTTTCTTTTTAACTAGGTATTCATGCAATCTGTTGAATTCATTTACTGAGTTCTAGATTACAGCAAAGCATTGCCATAAAATCAGTCACAAAGATGGCTGCATCAAAAAGTGAATGATTGGAAATCAAACCGCTTTGCTAGTCAATGGCTCACATTTTTAAGTAGAGAGGAATACTGTATTTATAATTTAATTCAATGAGCTTTTAAGTAATGGTGCACAATGCTATTTAAGTTCAAGCAATGTAGCTACAGAAGTCTCCTTGGACAGGCTTTGGCATGGCATCCCATACTGATTGATTTAGCTTTAAGAACAATTAGATGCCCCACAAGGAATGGAAATAGTGAAGTCAATGGAAATATTACCTGAGGAAAGAATGTGTCAAAAGGTTCTCAAGTAAACCAAATTTATAAGAATGGGCCTTTTATTTTGTTTCGCTTTTTATAAATGTTATTGCATTTGGAGCTTAAGAATCTGATTTAATTTTTCCAATAGTAATAACAGCAAGAATTTCAGTACACAAACAAACATCTAAGTCTTGAATTCTGCTATTTAGAACATGCTGTTTATACTGTGCACATAATGAATTGTCCCTCTCAATGTGATAAATTATGTATTAGAATAATGGACAGATCAATCCAAGCCACTGTGAAAGTGAAACACACAGCTCTTGGCAATGCATGGTCTGAATGTTTACATTTATCACCCAAATGTGGTGACTTTGATCCAGACCTTTGAGAGGTATTTATAAATCATGATTTCATTAAAAAATTTGACAAACTAATGACTTTTTATTTGTCAGAAAGACTGCTGATGATATACTACTGGTATCCGGTAGCACTAATGTTCTTTTTGCTGCTTAACCTTCTGTATGATTGTTAAATCTGTAACTTGTATGAAACATCATACTCCCAACTGCCAGAGAAGCCTCTGTGTAGGAAATAATCTGCCTGAATCCCAGGTGTCACAGGTACCACTTCTATTAGCTACACGTCTTCTGGAGCTCCCTGATTGACCCCATCAGCTAAGGAAGAGCTCTGCTTCCACGAGTATATGGAAGGTTTTGATAGTAGTAGGTCATGGAATGGTTAATGCTATAAATTCCTAGTGTTTTATTATCTTTCAATGATGATTAAAATTTTGAATTTGTGTGAACCAGTCAAAATATTACCACACATTTTCATGATTTTTTAAAATAATTGTGACACTAATATTTGGCCAGTCACTTTTTTTTTCTCACTGTGCAGGCACGGCTGTCATGGAACTCTCTCTGTAGACCAGGCTGGTGTTGAATTCAGAGATCCGCCTGCCTCTGCTTCCTGAGTGCTGAGATTAAAAGCTTGCACCAACACTGCCTAGCCAAGCCAGTCATTCTATAAAGAGAAAAAAAATGAGATTTTGTTGTGGGTTTTGTCTTTTGTTTGTTGTTTGTTTGTTTTTTTTATTTATTTAGTATGGACTAAGGGAAACTGTGGGAAGAAGAATGCTATGAGAGAAGAATCTATTTTCAGTAAAACAAACAACTTCTCCAAGTACTTCATGTATATAAATGTATATCTCATCCTTTGTTACTCTTCATAGAGGACAAAACAAGAGGTAAACAGGAATTTCAGCCCTGAAATTTTAGTTCCGGAGTCTATACTCTAAATACAACATTGTCCTTCTTGTCTTATTTTAGTTGTCATATTTTACTTTTGATATTATAATAAAATTACATCATTTCCTCCTCTCTTGCTTCCCTCTAAACCATCTCATATGCCCCTCCATGTTCTACCCCAAATGCATGGTCTCCATTTTTGATTGTTGTTACATGCATGTTCGTATGTAATCTAAATGAAGTCAGCTCAGTCTGTATAATGTTACTTGTATGTAAATATTTTCAGGGCTAACTATTTGATATTGGATAACCAATTTGTGTTCTCTTTCCTGGGAAAGACTGTTTCTTCCACTCTCAGAAGTTCTCAGTTGTCTATAATTCTTTGTGTGGGGTCAACCTATAATTTTAGGGAATTTATGACATATTTCAAATGTTAAACAAAATTGATTTTACTGAGAGACACTAAGAAACATAGCATGTCAGATAAAAGCTTAGAAATAATAAGCTACAAAATACAAAAAAAGAATCATATAAACCATTGTTGTTTAGAAAAAGAAAAAAATCCTTTTGTAATTGTTCTACTATAAAATATGTTTAATTCATTAAATGTATACTTAGGTTAATGAATTAAATTCTCTATATTATTTATCTCCTTGTGCTTATTCCACTATGTTCTTGAATCTATTTATCAATAAAGTATTAACATCTGCTTAACTCATTGTATTTTCATAAAATTAATATCACCTTCACTTGCTCAACATTATGTAAAGAATGACTAAATCAAATTTCTAGTTGAATATTAAGAGCTTTGAGCGGTTTTAGTTGATAAGTAAAATCTCCCAGGCTAACCAAAGTTCTGAGTCTCCATGTTGTTAAGGTGAATTCTAACATGACATCAGTTAATTTCGTTTCTCTGATCACATAAAAATGAACTTCACTCATTGCCAAGACATTTTTAATTATTTCTTTTATTTTTTGAGATTATAAAATAATTACACTATTCCCTTTCATTTTCTCCCTTTGAGCTTCCCTCTTATGCCCCTGTTAGTTCTTTCTCAAACTCATACCCAGTTAAATAACCAATTGTTGGTGTTTTGTTTGTTTTTTACTGTAGAAAAAAACTAATTACCATTCAAAATTTTCCAAAATTATTTATATGAGAAAGAAAAAAAAGGCATTAAAAAAGCAAAATTTTTTCATACTTACCTGTTTTTCATCATTCATTCTTTGGTTTCACTTTAAATAGAATATTATTTTAACATAGTCTTTGATTTAAACCAAAATAAGCTTCTAAAGTGGAATTACTACATGAAATAAGTTGGGCTCTCTACATTTCAATCATTTTAATTTATGAATCATGTACATATATAATCTTGATTTAAATATATATGTATATGTGTGTGTCCATCCATGATAAATGTCATATATTCAAAATTGAAATTTTCTCATCCACAAATTGAAATTATGTCATTTATAAAAAAA
>CABHPR010121601.1:0-14905 GCA_902168415.1 Peromyscus melanophrys | reverse complement strand
GGTTTGATTTATTGAAAAATGTTCATTTGTAAACTTTTAGAAAATTATTTAATGCAATACATTTAAGCAAAAAAGCAAGAGATATATAAATATATTAAATGTTTAATTTCAAGTGTGAGTAATATATATTAGTTTTTGTCAACTGCTTGTGAACAAATATTAACCAAGTAGGAGAAAGAACTGTGAAAATGCTATTTTCTCAAAAACTATTTTCTCTATTCCTGCAGCATGCAGAACAAAGTAAAATGAATAATTTCATTATAGCATATGTCTTATTAGCTATGTATCATATGTTATTTACTTATTTGGTAAAAATAAAATCTGAAGTTAAGTGTATGACAGCCTAGTGGTTTTTTTTATTTTAAATAGAAATCTTTCATCACTATACATTTACTATGGACTTGAATTACGGGTCAGTAGTCTATTCCATTAGAAAGAATATTCTTTTTTTTTCCTGAGGCTGAAAATGCACTTTTTCTTTTCTTCAAGAAGCCTAAATAATATGTCTTTGGGGCTAATATCCATAAATTACTTGAGTTAGCTTTCATTTGCTTTTATGTGTAAAATGAGAAAACTGTCTTTCCTCATCAACACAAGTGCTGTTTTTAAAACACTCTTGGGACTTTGTGAGAGAGGAAAATATCTATTCAACTTCCCTTCTCCAGAAAGAAGAAAAGAAGGAGCAGGGGAGGAGCCAGTTAAAGAATCTTTTTTACATACTTTAGAGAAAAATTTACTGTTTTTTTGTAATCTGCAAAGATTTTTAAGGTGCCACCAAACACACATGCTTACTATCTTGAACAAAGCAACAGAAGATGAGGGCTATGGTTTCCATGGAAGCTGGCAGCTGTGAATTCCACCAGAAATCTCAGACTGTGGTCAACCACACATTACAGTGTAGAATCTGGGATAGGGCCAAAACCATACTTAGAACTAAAGCTACCATAGAAACTGAAGATTAGAATTCTTCATTTTATAAATCAGGAAGCTAGTGTCCATAGAAAGTATGTGTCCTACCCCAAATGACTCATAAAGTTTGCAAAAAGGTTTTATATAGCTCCCAACTTACAGAATCTGAATACGTTATTTTTCCTCCTAGCCACCCATCTTCTTTTAATTTAAAAATGAGTATAGCTTGCTTATAATTTAGTCCATTAATTTACAATTTGTGAATATGATAGTAACCTACAAAATACTACATTTATGCCCTTGTGGAACTTAAATAATAAGAACTACATTGCTAGACACCTGCATCACAGCAATTAAATAGCATTTTCTAAAGATTAGCGTTTTATAGTTGTGTTTCAACCAGATGGTACATTAAATCACCAACATTCTGAAACTCATGATCCATTTTCTTCCAGCCCTCAGGCTACTTGAAAACAAATCTTATGGTAAAAATTATGCCACTTTATTCCAAGTTTTGTATTTCAAGAATTTGTTTCAAAAATAAGTATACTGTTGTGGTACAGTCAGTCCACTTTTCTAGCCAATATTTTAGCTTGCTTATTGGTAAAGGAAAAATAAGCCTTGGTATGTGAAAGTTTTTTCCCTTATTGAACACTTGGCATCTCTACATAGCAGACAAAATAATAATGAGGAGCACAGAATAATATCTTTGGAGGGCTTTTCAGTTCCTGGGGGAAAATGAGAAAGCAAATTAAAAGGGTCTTAGTTTTTACTCCAAAAATTATGGTGGTGCACACAACTTCTGCAGCAATAAACAATACAATATCATCACTGTGAATCAAATGAAGACTCAAAATCTCTAAAGTTGTATGTTTATTTTGTCTATAAACATTTTAAACTAGAAACTGTGATTTTAGAGCTAAAAGCAATAATTTTGTGGTTAATTACTTTAACATTTAACTTAATGTTCCATTTCCTTTGCACCTATAGATAGTAACAATGAGCTCAACATGTAATTACTCCCATCCCACTCACACACAAACATGAAAACAAAGTAAATATTCATATTTCTTAAAGACTTTGATTATGGAGCTACAAGAAACAGAATCTGAATTAGTTTTGTCTTTCCAGTCAACAAAGAAATATCACAATGATAATGACTTTCAGTTCCAATGCTGTGAGTGGCTTTGTATGTTCTGCTTTTGCCAAGTTTCTTCTATCAATAATCCAGATTCTCGAGAGCAATCCACTTTAAGGTGTTTATGGAATGAAATCTAAGTAATAGTGTGTTTATATTTAAGTTAAAAATTATATTGTTAGCACAGAGAAAACAGCTTGTTCATCATCAACATCTCATGTAACTAAAACGACGAGGAAGATTAAGACGGTTTTGAATTTATGTTTTATTTCTTATCAGTGACCATAGCGAATTCCATACTCATTTTACATAGTGCTAAGCATTCTTGGTGTTTCACAGAAATGATATAAAACAAAAAGCTAGAGTTGGGATTTAAAGAACATGGCTTATTCCTTACAATAGTCTTAATTCCAAAGGGTACCTGATCAAAAGTAAATTCTGTAGTGTTTCTTTTCGCAATGGTATCAATAGGAAGTGTGATGACTGCAGTAAGCATATTTACATGCAGATGATATATTATTTCTATATTAACATCTAAACTTCCTTAAGGTGAGTGTATGAATAGTGAGCAATGCTGTATCCAAGGCTCGACTATGCACAGTTTTGTTTCAAATGATTTCTGT
The DNA here is from genome assembly GCA_902168415.1 of Peromyscus melanophrys. Lineage (NCBI taxonomy): Eukaryota > Metazoa > Chordata > Mammalia > Rodentia > Cricetidae > Peromyscus > Peromyscus melanophrys. The sequence continues at coordinate 12,235 of CABHPR010121601.1, read as the reverse complement.
CTATTTGGGTAATAAATATAATTACAAAACTTGAGAGTGACCAAATTATTTGGCATCCTTCTGAATAGTGAGGTTAGAAAACCATAAGATAGGATATATTGTAAATCATGCTATACAATCAAGTATATATATATACTTTTTTTTTCTATAAAAATGACAAAACAATTGAACCTAAGGATTTTACTAGAAATCAGAAACACCTTAAGTCAATAAATCAGTTGTAAACACTAAAAATATCAAGCATATAATATTTGAGTTGAAAATAAATTTCTCCCATTTATATTTGTAAATACTTCAGGTCATCACATGCATAGTTGTTAGCTTGACATTTTCATGGAATTTGTAACAGTGGGCATGGGGCTGTCTCTGAGTCTTTTATCTGCTCTTAGAACCCTTTGCCACCTACTGCTTTGTCTTGCCCATCCCAGATATGAGGGTTTGTACCTAATCTTATTGTAACTTGTAGTACTGTGTTCAGTTCCTGGGAGTCTTGCTTTTTTTCTGAAGGGAAAACAGGAGGAGTTGATGGTGTGGAAAGGGGAAGTGGGGAGAGAAACTGGGAAGAGTAGAGAGAGGGGAAACTCCCTTGGTTGGGATGTATTGAATGAGAGAAGAACAAATAAAAATTAAAAAAAAATCATGTTTGCTTCTAATGTTTTGATCAAATCCACCTGTATTTTCTCTACAACAGTCATTTCTCAGTACTTCACTACCACTTTTCTTTTTTTTTTTAATTTAATTTAATTTTATTTTACAATACCATTCAGTTCTACATATCAGCCACGGATTCCCCTGTTCTCCCCCCTCCTGCCCCCCTCCCCTTCCCCCCAGTCCACCCCCCATTCCCACCCCCTCCAGGACAAAGCCTCCCCCGGGGACTGAGATCAACCTGGTAGACTCAGTCCAGGCAGGGCCAGTCCCCTCCTCCCAGGCCGAGCCAAGCGACCCTGCATAAGCCCCAGGTTTCAAACAGCCAATTCATGCACTGAGCACAGGACCGGGTCCCACTGCCTGGATGCCTCCCAAACAGATCAAGCCAATCAACTGTCTCACCCATTCAGAGGGCCTGATCCAGTTGGGGGCCCCTCAGCCATTGGTTCACAGTTCATGTGTTTCCATTCATTTGGCTATTTGTCCCTGTGCTTTATCCAACCTTGGTCTCAACAATTCTCGCTCATATAGACCCTCCTCATTCTTGCTAATTGGACTCCAGGAGCTCCACCTGGGGCCTAGCCGTGGATCTGTGCTTCCAGATCCCTCAGTCATTGGATGGGGTTTCTAGCACGACAATTAGGGTGTTTGGCCATCCCATCACCAGAGTGGGTCAGTTCGGGCTGTCTCTCGATCATTGCCAGCAGTCTATTGTGAGGGGTATCTTTGTGGATTTCTGTGGGCCTCTCTAGCACTTTGCTTCTTCCTATTCTCATGTGGTCTTCATTTATCATGGTCTCCTAGTCCTTGTTCTCCCTCTCTGTTCTTGATCCAGCTAGGGTCTCCCGCTCCCCCAAGCTCTCTTTCCCTTGACCTTCGCCCTTCATTTCCCCCACTTATGTCCAGACTGTTCATGAAGATTTTAACTTCATGTTCTATCTCTCTCCCTCCTTTCAATTTTTACAACTTTATGCTGAGTCCATTTAGTTACGTCTGTCTGTGAGTGAGTGTGGATCTATATACTAGAACATGTGTAGTCTCCCAGATTCCACATTCTTGAATAAAATACTCCTTCCCACAGCATCCACCAATTTCCTTGGTTGGATGGGAATTTATAATCCCAGACTCTAAATTCTTGCTGATGTTTTGACTGGCTTGGTTTTATGCCGGTCTTGTATATGCAGAATCAATAGTCGTGAACTCATGTATGTATCTATAAGGTTTTATCTGGAAAGTAGTGTTTTGCTGTTGACATATTCCCTGTGGGTCTTCTAATATTCTACCTTTTTATGATGTTCCCTGAACTTAAGAGGTATGGGTGTGATATAAGGGTCCCAAATAGAGTTTAACACATCATACTCTCATATTTTCTATTTTTTTTATCAGTTGTGAGTCTTTGTATTAATCACTACCTACTGTAAAGAGAAACTTATTTGATGAGTACTAAGAAATGCACTAATCTATAAGTATAAAAATAATAACTTATGAGGTAGTATATTATTATGTCTGTTTAGCAGAATAATAAGCATCAGTTTTACCTTAGCATATATGACCACAGGTTATTGGACCATAAATGGGGTCAGGAATTGTTTCTAGCTTATGGAGTGTGCTTTAAACCAATCAGATAGTAGGTTGTTATTCCCATAATTTTAGTGTCACTATCAACGGTGAGCATATTTTGCCTGGTTAGTATAGCTCACAGGGTTCACAGATTGTAAAGACGGTTGATGATTTTTCTGTCCTGGCAGCATCCAGAGAACATCTGAGCGTTATGAAATCTACTTGTAGGAATGAAGCTTCCAATTTGTACCAGGTTGTTTTCTGCATGTTTTAGGACAAAAGTACATGGGTGTTTTTTTTCAGTAGGATCTTACCATCAGGTTTTTATCCAGGAATAATGACAACAGCCTGCAATATTTCAAGGATTAATGGGTTTGCATCAACCAAGTCAAACTTAGAAACTCTTGTCTCGACCTGGACTGGTTTTTTTTGTGTGTATTTGTACTCTGTAGCCCTTACAGACCACTTGAATTTCCTGTATTAATGCTATCTGTTGTCTTTTCCTCTTACTGATCCTCTTTGCTAAATTCAGCCTATTCATGCCCAGATCATATTTTTGGTGGACAATAGCCTTTAATTAAATGTCCTTTTACAATGTGAAGAGAATTCTAGCTCTTCAAATACTAAAGAAAACAATTTTCAAGAAAATTACTTGGTCTCATATATAATTTTTGAAAATTTTTCACCAGGCTACTTTTGTGTATATAATCATTGGATATTTGAAGCTTGAATAAAATTCCTGGAGGCTCAATAAGTGAAATTGATTTCTTCTTAATTTCCAAGTTTACTTAAGCCCAGGTGGCTCTACTGGGCAAGAGCTTTGCTCTGGTTACTAACATTGAATGTTATTATTTTTCATTTGTATTGAATATCTTTACTGTTGTCCAAAGAGTGAGAACACACACTTCCATCATACAATGGTAAATATTCTCAATCATTGGTGAAAGCCATAAAATCAACTTCACAAGCGAAGAAAATAAAATAATGATCATTCAATGTGAAGAAGTGTATGAAGAAAAATATTAATAGTTTATATAGCAAGAACTAAAATTACAATATGAGAGTTAAGACTTCTGATGTTTTGTAGAAGAATGACTATATTTGCAACAGTTAATTACAAGTTTTTATAAATAACTAACACAGAAGATTCCAGATGTTTCAAACTCACAGAAATTATAAATGTATAAGGAGATTAAAATGTGTCTGTTCCATTTTTTTAATGTGCATCATTTACATGTGTCAAACATTAACATTATATTTCCTAAATATATTCAATTCTTGTCAAAATGTTAAAATGAATGTTCTATTATCAGCCTTCATCAATGTTGAATTTAAGTGTTCAATTTACCCAGAAATTCTCTATCAGGATTTAAAAGTTGCCTGTTCAACATGGTTTAAATTTAGACAATTATAGACAAGGTACTGTGAATGAGTATACAAGTGGAACAAAAATATTAACACATATAAGGAAGAAAGGAATAGGTAAATGGGAGAAAATTTGTTTGGAAAAGAGAAGAATGAAAGTCTCACAAAGCAATTAGTCCAGTTTATTTTGGAAATCTACAGCATCAAGGGAATTAACTTGTTATCAGATTCCTTTTTTTGTAACATGATTCTTTGAATTCATTTCTGAGAACTGGAAAAATATTTTGTACTATGTAAAATTCTTCAAAGGCATTTAATCAAACCCATTTTCACTCAAAAAAAAAAAAAACCTGAACTAGAACTATTTCTCTTGTAAGTAATTTTTTCTTTTAAATAATAAAACATGTTACTTTTCTGTTCCTGTGATAAAATACCATGACCAAAATAAACTCCTTTGGCTTGTGGTCCCAGGGGAATAAAGATCTGTTATGGAAGGGTAGCACATCAGCAAACAGCAAGTATTGTGGCAGGAACAGAGTGGTCAGAACTCACTTCTTCAAACATAAGCACAAAGCTTGAGAGAGAGGAAGAGGAGGAGGAGACTGATGAGAGAGAGGGAGAGAGAGAGAGAGAGAGAGAGAGAGAGAGAGAGAGAGAGAGAGAGAAGTAGAGAGAGAGAGAGAGAGAGAGAGAGAGAGAGAGAGAGAAACTGGAGGTAGAAAGAGACTTTTTTAATATTGAAGCCTGATTTCAGTGTCTTTCATTATCTAAACCTCCTCAATCTGCACCACCAAGTATATACCAAGTGTTTAATTGGTCAAGGCTATATGGATCATTTCTCTTTCAAACCACCATGTTTATTTATTGAAATTTTCATATATGTATACCTTGATATATCTACCTTCCATCCCCCTGAAGAAAATCACAACTTCGTATCCAGTTTTTAAAATGCTATCCATCTTATTAATCCACTGAGTTCAGTTAGTGTTGCCCATATGTGCCTGGGTGTGCAGTCATCCGCTCGGATATGGATAGCCTACCAATGACTATCCCCAAGGAACCGTATTTCTTCCTTCACCAAAAGTCATCTACTGTCTGTGGGTCCTTTGTTTGGGATGGGGACTCAGTAGATCTTTTCCCCTTCTTACTGGAGTTTTTAAATGACTAGATTTTGTTCAAGTAACTACAGTTCCTTTGAGTTAGTTGGTTCGATAGTCGTACCACAACTGTGAGATGACATTTCCCGCCAGATCCTCAAGCACTTACAGTCTTTCTGCTCCCTCTTCCTCAAGGTTTTCTCAGTTTTGAAAGACAGGCAGGGTTTATTTAGACATCCTACCTGAGACTGAGGACTCAAAGTCACTTAATTTTAGCATGTTGGTTAGTTACCAGTGTCTGCATTCACTACTGAACTGACAATATTCACTGACCAAAAGTGAGAACAGCACACATCTATGTATGGTGATATTTTTCTTTTGTACCAAAATGTTAATTGTATGTTAATAAATAAAGTTGCCTGGGGGTCAGAGCTATTAGCAAGCCATAGGAAAGCAGGGCAGTGGTGGTATACGCTTGTGATCACAGCACTTGGTAGACAAAGCTAGGTAAGTCTCTGTGTGTTCAGGGACACAGTCAGCATTGGATACACATGCCTTTAATCTCAATACCAACCATAGAACACCTGGAGGTCTATACAAACAGGCCGTGATGAGGCAGTCCTGTGGTTGGGTTTACAACCAATGAGAAGGCAGAACAGAGACTATATAAAGACTTTAACACAGGAAGTAGAGGCTCCTTCGGAGAGGTAGGACCACTGCAGGAGGAAGGGTAAGGTTTTAGCTCTTAGCTCTGACCTCTTGGCTTTCTTCTTTGCATTGGTTCTGTGTTTCTTATTTATAAGACGGTTGGTTACATCTACATCTATGTATCCACATCAACATAAATATTGACAGGCTGACAACCATTTGACAAATGAGGAGTTTCCTTAGAACCTGTATAAAAAGAATAATTGTGCTTTTCAAGAGACTATTTAGATAGGTAAATGATATCAAATGCACTTGAAAATTAAACAGTCTACCTGGTATTGATATACAATAAGTGTAAGCTTAGTTGAAATTCTCACTTAGCATTCAAGATGAAACCTCAACTAATTTTGAATCCTCTTTTTTTTTTTTTTTCTTTTTTTTCTTTTTTTTTTTTTTTTTTTTTGGTTTTTCGAGACAGGGTTTCTTTGTGTAGCTTTGCGCCTTTCCTGGAACTCACTTGGTAGCCCAGGCTGGCCTTGAACTCACAGAGATCCGCCTGCCTCTGCCTCCCGAGTGCTGGGATTAAAGGCGTGCGCCACCACCGCCCGGCTTTGAATCATCTTTTTACACAAGTATAAAACCTCCAAAATCCCTGAGTAAAACCAGCTTTCTTACTGAACCATTCAAATGCTAAAATACTGTTGTCTGGAAATCCCTATATGTCAAAAATAATTCATCTAGTGAAATTCTGTTTTCTAATTTGAAGTGTTTATATTTTTATTAAAGACAATAAATTCAAGAGGGATCTTTATTCGTTATTAGACTTTTTGTTATGCTTATTTTTCTTTAGAAATAAGGCTGTGATGAGAACTGTTACTCAGAAATTAAAGACTTAGAAAACAGAATCAGATATTGTTCAGATTAGAAAAAATTATAACAAAATTCAAGTGTTATCTAAACCAAGGACGATGGCAAATTTCTGAAACACACACACACACACACACACACACACACACACACATACATACACAAACACACACACACACACACACACACACACACACACACACACACACACGAGTCCTCAGAGTACAAAAAAAAACATTGTCATCTTCACTGTGTCCATTGCAGGAAGATGACACTTCCTTTTGTCTGCTTTATGCATTTAATTAAACTTATTCAATTCTGAAAAAGAAGAACAGATAAGAGACTTAACATGGTGGAAAATTTAAAAGGCATTTGAAGCTAAAAGTGTCAAATAAAAATAAAAGACCAAACCCTTCACTTTAAATTTTCTACAAATCACTTGATGCTCATTACCAAATGTTTCTAAATTTGGTACTCAATCCCTTTACTCATAACATGATTTTAGTAAACTGACTATTATTTATTAACACCTACATTTGGATTAAATGTTATATATAGACACATATATATGCCAATCTGCCTGGATGTATGAGAAATGAGCTTTGGGGGAATTTTCTTACAAGTGGCAAGTAGAAAATTTAGTTGGAATTAGAATTAATTCCTAAAAATAGATTAAGTCTATTTTAAGCAAATTTTTCTATGCAGTTTATGAATTACATTAAAAAGTGTCACATCATAGCTCAAAATGTTGTTTGTACTAATCTAATGCATTATTTTAACTTGTTTAAAAATGTTTCTCCATTTAAATGCTAATGCAGATATTGCTGAGGAAGCATATCCAATATTATACTTCTGAATTCTATAGTTATGTAACATGTGGCCTCCACAGATAAAGCTGCTTGGCTTCAGCTAATAGACTGGATCTAATGACTTTATCATTCTGGCATTTCCTATATTATTAAATATTTATTAAGATTCAATAGTACACCAAACAGCACAATAATAAGAATATAATATTTACTTTCATTAACTCAGTATCTGAGCTCTTAAGTGCAACATTTATAACATTCTTATTTACCCTTATGCATTACTTCTCCAGATGTTTTTAGTATTTAGTATTTAGACTCATCATAATTCATGCATTTGCACAGGTGTTCATTTTTTAAAATTAGGTAAAATAAACCATTCTGAGCTATTTAAACAAATAAAGACATATTTTTAGGTTGCTTTTCAAGCCTGTGTAGTTTTTTTTTTTTTTACCCTTCTGTAATCATTGTTCTAGACAGAATAATTAACAACATAACAAAAGCACCAATGTACTTAGTTATGTCTAGCATTAGGCTATTGTAGTTTTTCTTAGTAAATGGGATCAGAAACTGTTAGCACTGCATGAAGCTACAAGATGCAATGGTAAAGTAGATATGTCCTTTACTTCAGTAAAGAATTTAACACTGGAAAAATTTTAGGATGCTTCTCCACTGAGAAGTAATCGCTAAATTTGCACCATAAGTCTGTTGATTAATAACTCTATGCTCATATCTCTGTGTCAATCAAGAAGAGAGACAACTCTTCAAAACAGTTAATTCAGAAAACTGCTCAACTAGCCAGAAGAGTCTTGTGAAGTAAAAAATAAACTACTATCTCTAGAAGCTGAAAATGAATGTTACAAAAATGGTTGTGTGAGATTGCTGCATAAAAAGGAGATTCACTTTACTTCCCCTAAAGTTTTGATGGAAGCCATATATCTTAGTATAAGAAAAACAGTCCTCAAAATGAAGACTTTCATGGTACGGAAAGTGTGCACATATTTATAAACTGACCTCTCTTTCTTATGATTCTTTAAAAAGAGAAGAAATGTCTCTTTCTTTGTATTAGTTACTCATATTATTGAAGTATTTATTAAATTCAACTGATAAATATGCCTGTCTTTTAAGTAAAACAATTCCACTCTAAAATTATTCTTTGAGAATTTCACAAATGGGCACAATGTATTTTGATCATATCCACCCACCATTTATCTTCAAATGCCTCCTAGACACTCTGCCAACTCTGCTCCCAACTTCATGTCCCAACCTTATAGCTGACAGAGTCCTTTCAGTTCTTTCCTATGGGCATGGGCATACAGGAGTCATCTACTGAAGTTTGGGCAACCTAACAGGGGTCAATTCCCTGAAGAGAATTCACTCACCAAACTTCAATTGCCAAAGCTTCTTAGATGGGTATGAGGCTTTTTGAGTCTCATCCTCATTTGTGTAGTGCTTTTTACTAGCCTGGACTTGTGTAGGTTGTGTACAAGCAACCACAGTTGGTGTGTCTACAAATGCTATGGCACTGTCGTGTTCAGAAGATACTATTGCATTAGTCTTCCCCAACATCTGGCCCTTACCATCTTTCTCCCCCTTCAGCAGTGTATTTGTGGCCCATGTGGAGAGGACTCATGATGCCGATGTTTCAATTATGGCTGAGCATTCCATACTTTGTACTCTGAGGCTATGTGAGAATCTGTATTAATAGCTATTGGCTTCAAAAAGAAGCTTCTCTGATAAGGGTTCAGAGCTTCCTCTATCTATTGGGAAATACAAGTATTTCCCCACCCATGAAGATAAATAAAAAACAATATTACCTTTTCACTTTTCTATATGGTCTTAGTCTTAGATCTTTTAATATGTATGATTAACTTACAGTGCATTTGGAAGTCAAGAAACTAGAAAGAGGACACAAAAATATTTTAAAGGAGGAAGGAAGCAGAACACAAGTGGTATAGACATAGACATAGGACTTAAGTGAGTATGAGGTTGAGAAGTAGGTCAGAAGAGAGTAAGACAGAGATATGTAATGTAACAGAAACATACCATTTTAGTCGTGTGTGTGTTCTTCTTAAACTATAGGTTATCACCTGAAAAATCCAGTGCTGAGTGGTATGCTACCTTTGAGCTGTTCGATGGAAAGTCATGTAGACCCTCAAAACAAAACAGGCAATTGCTGTATCTCTTGGTTACTCATCAAAATTTGGTTGGAAGATTATTTCTGATGATACCACATGATTGATTAACAGGATATGGAGAAAAGTTGGAATTGATCAGGAAATTTTCTCCCGACATTCTAGCTTCCATAGTGTCAGGATACCACACAGTCTTCTAAAAGAAAAAAGTCATCAAGAATTTTTCCACGCTCTGACCCATGGAAGGAAAGTAAACATCAACTGTTTTGACAAGAGAGGCCTATTTGTATGGTAGTTGTCTGAATTTTACAGCAGTAACCAACTATTTTCAAATTTAATTTGAATCTCATTCTACAGGAGGAATCTCATGTCTGGTACTGTGACACTGACCAAATCTCTGGGGTGCTCATCCACCCTAGAAGAGAACATAACCTTACCATTTTGTTAAATGGACATGATATCAAACTGCCTTCTGAGTAAAAATAATTCTTACTAAATGTTAAATGGGGAAATGGCACAACTTTAAGATTAATAGTGCAAAGAAACACACAGTGAACAGAACGAACATATATTCTGCATGCTTAGTATGTCCATTGATGTATGAGGAGTGGCATGGTATCAGGACTATTGCATGCCAAGAGATGTGTCAGCAGTAGTCAGCAATCTCTCTAAGAATAACTGGGACATATTTAATGTATCATAGTCTTCAGGATACCATTGAGGTTACACATGCACAGACACATTTTTTTCCTTTTTTTTTAATTAGGAAATTTTTTATTCATTTTACACAACTACCACAGATCCCCTTTTCTTCCCTCCTCCTACCCAGCAGCATTATTATTTTGTTGTTAGAGTTCATGAGTCCTGCGAAACTGTGTGTTATCCAAAGATAAATGAGGAGACTGAAATCATGTCTTTACTTGGTGACAATGATAATGATTAAAATGATGATAATGGTAATTATAATCATTTGTTGCATAATGATAGACAAATTTGTGACATTTAATATTGATCTGAGAAATTTTTTATCCCTAGGCACTATTATCTCACATATTCATTAAAATAAACTTATATATGAACTAATATAAATGCTTAGAGATAGTTGACACAACCAGTATTAAATTCTATACACAAACCATATAATTTACACTCATATTTATTAATACTCTCATCAAAATAAGTGTGACAGAAAATATATGACATATAGCACATAAAATGTGTGCCATACTTATACAGTATCATTTATACATGAGAAATGTCAATGTCAAAATGTTGTTGCTTGTGAACGGTCCTCCCCGCTAAGTGAAATAAAAATGGGAAGTTGTAAAGGATGATTGGTCCTGCACTTACTTCACTGGCCACAAAAGGGTTGATCGGATTCACAACTGTGTTTAAACAGAACACTTTACATAAAAATACTTTTGCAAGAATACTGCTCAACAGCTACTTGTATAATCTTGGACTGATGCCATCTTTGCTTTCGATCTTGTAGTCAAAGATGATGGTTTCATAGTGATTTGTATTCTCCCTGTCATTTTGCCTTAAAATCTTCCCTATGTGCTCATCTACTTGAGTGGCTCCTGGATTCTACAACCAGGCTGCAATTTCCAATAATTTATTCTTTCAGGTATTTTTCTTTCCTAAGAATCCCCATCCAATTTACAAATTATTTTGGCTTGCCTTGGTGACTGAATCATCCATTTTATAATATTAGGGAAAAAAAAACAGCAATGGCTTAAAGCCATATGAAAATGTTCATTGATTTAAGCTGACTAAAGGAATCAAACTAGATTAAAATAAAGTTTATTTGGGGATATCTAATATTTATATTCCTATGCTGAGTTGAATTTACTTAATCTTCAATTTGGCTTAATGTAGGAATTTGATATATAGGGAATGTGGTTTTCTGAGATTAAGTGAGTTTTTCAAAATCCTCCAAACATAATTAGATATTTCAAATGTCCCAAAGAATAAACTCAATAATTAAGGACAACCACTTTATCTGAATTTCTTCCTATCACATGCTTGTTTTCTCTCTTTATAGAAAGTATGTGGTTCCTGTTATGGACTCAGTGTTTGTTATCCTCCTAATTGTCTGTGGCACAGATCTGACTTCTAATGCAATTGTGTCTATAAAAAGACTTCTATGATGTCTCTGGTTTCAAGTGTTATTATACTGTAGAGCTTGGTATAATGGGGTTAATATCTTTTACATAGGAAATTTTACATTTTCTTTATAGAAGGATACCAAGAAAATATAATGAGTATACATGAAATGGCTTCTTATTCTAAATAAGAGAAGGAGACATCAGAAATGGGATGTGCTTACTACCTTGTTTTCAGACTCACAGCTCTGGTGGTAATAAATAATCAGTTTAGGATAAGGTACCCACCACTACTAAAACTTCTTTACCATCATTCCAAAATACCCATTTCCACAACCCCCACAAAATAAAATAGTGTTTTATTGAAAGTTATTATTAAATGCACTACCATGGGTTATATCCCATGCTTTTCTTAGACATTTTATTTGACTTCTAGAGTTACCATGTAGTTCTTCCATGTAGTTTTCTGGAGCTCTTGGTATTGACCCCTAGAGACATAGAGATGGGATTCCATTCATACGGGGTTTATGTGCTGATAAACTCATGACAAAACACAGCGTGTTCATGTATTTTGAACGCCTGATCAACTTCATGTTTTGGCTATCCTAGATTCTCCATTGTTTCCCACATTCTTCACATGGCTTTATGGGATCTTCCCCTACTGCTCCTGACCAGTATGGAGAGAGAACACTTTCACTTATTAACAATTTGAGAAGGGACAAAACTTCAAAATTCAGAGTCCTGTTTCTATTTGGTAAATATGGCTGTTGCATATTGTTAATGTTAAATATTGTAAAAAAAAAAAACAGATTGGATCCACTATTATAAGATAGAGTCTGTAAATATTTCTTCCTAGTTCTTTTAATTATTTTTTTTAAATGTTCCATCAAATCTTTGAGTCAAATGTGCCAAGTCGGCTAAATAACATTTACTTGTTCCTTGGAGTCTTCTAATAATAATATTAATAAGAGTTTTAATTTTTGTTTATAATGGATTGGCGG
>CABHPR010121600.1:0-15508 GCA_902168415.1 Peromyscus melanophrys | reverse complement strand
CTTCACAGCAGTAGAAACCCTAACTAAGTCACCCAGCATGGCCTTGAATTTATGATCCTCTTGTCTCAGCCTTCCTGGCGTTGGGGTTACAGGGACATCCCAGATCTTTCTGCCATTTTTCTCCTCAGACTGTTGAGTAATGTTTATTTTTGTTTTCTTTTGACATAGTATCTCATGTAGCCCAGGCTGGCCTTGAACGGCCAGATTCTCCTGCCTCTACTTTCTGTAGGTGTGCACACACAATGTTCGTGAGGTGCTAGGAATCAAGCTCAGGGCTTTGTACATACTAGATAAGAGCCTAACCAGACTCAGTTACATCTCTGGCCCCTAATTTTATTTTTCCATGGTATTTTTGAAAATATGAAACTTCTTCAATGGTATATAATGTGGATTAAATTACATTTCATATTGCTACTGAATTAACCTAGCATCCTTTAGAAAATAATTTTAATATCCCCATCCACTGTTGTATGTACTCATCCTGCATCAGATGGTTATGTATATTTAAGGGTACCTGGAGTTTGTAATTGCATGGCTCTTTGTGATGTGAGTACTCACATATAAAGACCCCACTTTCAGTTGGTAATTATCTTAACCAATGTTCTATTGCTGTGAAGAGACACCATGACCACATTTAATTGAAGCTTGCTTACAATTTCAGAAGTTTAGTCCATTATCATCATAGCAGGAAGCATGGTGGCATGCAGGCAGACATGGTGCTGGAGAACTAGCTGAAAGTTCTATATCCAGATCCACAGGCAGTGGAAAGAAAGAGAAAATGGGCCTGGCTTGGACATTGGAAACCCCAAAGCCTCCCTCCTCCCCACCCCCTTTCATCTCCCCAGTGACAGACTTCTTCCAACAAGGCCACACCTCCTAATCCCTGTCAAATAGTACCACTCCCTAATGACCAAACATTCAAACCTATGAGCCTATGGGGGCCATTCTTATTTAAACCCCACAGTACTGTTGAATTCTCAAGTGGATTCATTGTTCAGTACCCTTCATCTCATACATCTTAGGAGATCATTTGCTTTGTACATCCTGCAGCATATGCTATGGACACACACTGTGGTACCTCTGCTCATAGAACGTGCATGGCTTCCAATTGACAATTTAGCACTTCAGATGAGGCTCCCAAGTACATGACCTTGGCAAAACATTCTATCACCAAGAAATAAAGGTCATCTCCATTTTCACACCATTTTTCATAGTTGGTTCTCATGAAAGCATGTCAAAATGGCAAAATTTTGATCTTGTTTTGCACTCAATGGGCAGGAGTGGAATGGTGGCCACACCGAGCATGTAGAGAATGGGGGTTTGCAGGTCTTCAGTGAATGATATTTGACTGGCCAGTTGAGGACACACACTTGGAAGATGGGCTTATTCCTTACCATGTCTCTTAGCAATTGTGGCCCTTCTTCTGCCGGCCACAGTAGACACCCTCTTCATCAAAGGAGAATTCCTTTATAAAATCCTGGTTTTCCTTCCTTTTCATAATTTCTTCACACCTAATCCCCCAGAGTTCATCTACTTTGCTTGTGCCTGCCTTTCTGCTTACACAAGGCAGCCTCCATAAATGGCGTCACATAGGCCATCAGGAAGACATGAACTCTGGGTTGAAGTTGGTATGGAAAGTGAGCATAAGCAATGAGAAACCCCGTGTCTCCGAGCAGGTGGGGAGCTCCTGGTGCATGCATTCTTGGAAACCCTTCTTCATTTCCTCACTCTCTATTGTGTAAGTGCTGTATTGGCAGTTGGATACCTGGAGGCTATTTTTGTGAAGTTTCCTGGATGTAACACTGTAGCATTGGTTCTCCTGTTGTACCAGAGAGTGGCAGTTTTCCAACATCCAACAGTAACAGACACAGCAGCAAACCAAGACTCTTCTTCTTCCTGTCCTCTGAACAGGGTGTATACTTGTTCACATGAATGACCTCTACACAAACATAAAAAGATGAACACTTGTCATTTCTGTCAACCCTCAAGACACTCGGTTGGATTTTTTTAAATTACATTTTCAGTTAGATATTTTTGCAGAATGCATCTGATGACTTTTAAATTTATTAAAATGTGAAAATGAGCGTAGGTTTTGCAGGTGATTAATATTTCGGGTAATTGTCCTAGAGTTAGCAAAGCGTTGTTCGGCTTCTGTCTCTTCAGTAATGAACACGTATTACATCCACCCTATGGCTGCTGTCATTGAATATAGATAGCTGTCAAGTCACCACAGTGCTGCCTTTATGCAAAAATAAGGCACTGTTGGCCATGGATGATGGGGAAACACAGGGGAAAGAATGCCATTTCTAGGGACGTTCCATGGGCCAGGTATGTCTGCGCCGCTTATGTGTTAGCCCTTCAGCCACAGAAGCGAGACTTCGGGGACTACAATGTTATACGTTCCTATGAGTTTGTCCAGTGTGCAGTCCCACAGAGACCAAGGTAAAAGTGATGTTATACTGAAATCATGAGGTTTATTTTTTCGTGTTTCAGTGTTTGTCTTTACTCAAACTATTCTTAACTTTAACATAAGTTCATTTCATTTAATCTGAAAGCTGAAACTTAGAGAGTCAATTCTTAAACATTCCAAAATTATCAACTGTCTCCTCTGTCAACTGAAAATTTTTTCTCTCAGAATGATATTGTATTTTCTCAAGAGTCTGAGGTAAGACAGGAAAATTGGCTTTTTTTTTTTGTAATTCTTGTGTTTCTATTATATAAAGTATTAGGTTTGCCTCGTGTTCAGTTTCAAATGCATTGCCATTTAGCTGTTGAGATAACTCCAATCAGTCTCCATCAGATAAGGGAGATGGAATTTTCAAGACGTGTAGTGTCTGCCTGTGCTGTTCAAGTATCGGTGATTTCAAAGCTGATTTTTCAAGCTCTGCGAGGTGGGGGTGGAGTACGGCTTACTTTGTAAATATGTTCTTGGGGAGCTGTCAGTGTTTCTTCCTGGTAGGCTACTGGGTTACAGAAGGTCCCAAGTTGAGCAGTGATGTTGAAGGCCAAGACTTGATGTAGTCTAGAGGATTGGCTATCCTGGAAGATTAGCTAATGACTTGGAGGAATAAAGATGGAGACTGAAATGCTTTCTAGGAAACAGGCAGCTGAGAGGAGAGGGTGAGTGCTCCCCACCAGCCTGCTGAGGGGTGTCTTCAACCCTGAAGGCCAATGGAAGCAGTAGAGCTGAGCAGATGGGACTTCTGGCCACCACTGTCTCCAATAATAGAGCAGAATGGATTGCAGCTGCATCTGTGTTCCCAGACAATGAGTGTCACCCATCTGCTGGCCCTGACTGGGTTTTTAAGTGGGAACTGTAGACTGAACTTGGAGGCAGGCAGACCCTTAGTACAACTTTAAATTCACAAATTGAGACTTCTGCTATCATCTTGGGCCAGAGAGCTGTTTCTCTGGGTTATCTTTTCTTCTTTTGCTAGTTCTTGTGCTCAATACTTATAAAAAGTCCAATTTGCTCATTCCTTTTTATTCATTCACCTATGTACTGTGCCCTGAATACTTATGGGGTGACAAATGACACTTGAACTAGGGGACTGAACAGTCCATGAGACCCAGCTCTGCTTCTAAAGACATGGAGATAGATCTCAGACCAGACAACCCCAAAGAAGACAGTGACAATGCCGTCCTGCCCCTAAACCAGGGATGGTGCAGGATCCCTTCCTGCAGCTCCCCTCCTCTTTGTTGTTTGATCTTCTTGTTCATGGAGGTTTCCAGAGGCTCCGGATGAAGGAGCACCTTTATCGTAATGTGTGCATTTCTGTGAGTATTGGTTGTGATATCATTATTTACTTACTGAACATTTCATTTTACAAAGTTTGCGGGGAGAGTTGAATATTACAGTTGTCATATGTTTACGTGAATACCAGCAGACACATGCATTCCTTGTGCTGGCGCCAGAGTGACTTCTCATTAGAGGGCTAGGACAGTGGAGTGTGGAGTTCATGAAGACAGTGAGGACCCAGACACACAGGGTGTGTGTGTGTGTGTGTGTGTGTGTGTGTGTGTGTGTGTGTGTCCTATTGCTGTGATGAAACACCATGACCAAAAAAAGCAAGTTGGAGAAAAAAGGGTTTATTTGGTTTACACTTTCACATCATCGTCCATCATCATAGAAACCCAGAGGGCAGGAACTCAGGCAGGGGCAGGAACCTGCAGGCAAGAACTGAAGCAGCGGCTATGGAGGAGTGTTGTTTCCTGGCTTGATCTTCATGGTTTGATCAACCTGTGTCCTTATAGCCCAGGGGTGTCCCACCAACAGTGGCCTGAATCTTTGCACTTCAATCACTAATTAAGAAAATACACCACAGGCTTGCCTACTGGTAGATATGGATGGGGCAGTTTCTTAATTGAGATGTCCTCTTCCCAAACGATGCTAGCTTGTGTCAAGTTGACATAAAACTAGGCAGCACAGTGTGTATCAGCATCTATCTATCTCTCATCTATCTATCTATCTATCTATCTATCTATCTATCTATCTATCTGTCATCTATCATCTATCTATCTATCTCTCATCTATCTATGTCTGTGTATGAATGTGTATACGAGTCTATGTGTGCATGCATCTGTGTGTATGTACCCACATATGTGATTGTGTATGTATATGTGTGTATGCATGTGTTGATATATGTGTGTTTGTATTCATGTCTGTGTGTGTGTGAATATCTCTATGTTTGTGTGTAAATGTGTGTATATATGTGTATGTGAATGTGTCTCTATGTTTGTGTGTAAACGTGTGTATATATGTGGATTTGTCTGTGTGTCGTGTCTTTGCATATGTGTCTCTCTTTATAAATATATTAGCTACCTTTCTTGATTGCTAACAGACACCTGACCAAAAGCAGCTGAAGGAAGAGAATGTTCTGGCTCATGGTCTGAGCAATGAGACCCATCATGGTGAGGATGGAGTAGAAGCTGCAGCAGTTTATGGCTGGGTAGCAGGCACTTGAGGCTGCTAGGACCAGAGATCGGGTAGCAAGAAGGGGTGGACTATAAACCTCAGGGCCCATTCCCTAGTGACTCACTTCCTTCAGCCATGACCCATCTCTTAAAGGTGCTGCCACATCCTAAAACAGTCCTACCAGCTGGGGACCGAGTGTCCAAACACAGGAGCCCACACAGGCCACTTAATATCCAGACCATAACACAATATTGCTCTTCTTCTTTCCCTCCCTCTCTCCCTCTCTCTCTCCCTCCCTCCCTCCTCCATCCCTCCCTCCTCCATCCCTCCCTTCCTCCATCCCTCCCTTCCTCCATCCCTCCCTTCCTCCATCCCTCCCTTCCTCCATCCCTCCCTCTGCCCCCTGCCTCCCCTCCCCCTCTCTTTCTTTCTCTCTTTCTCTCTCTCTCTTTCTTTCTTTCTTTCTTTCTTTCTTTCTTTCTTTCTTTCTTTCTTTTTTTCTTTCTTTCTTTCTTTCAGCACATATAGATGTTTTACTTGCATGTGTGTCTGTGCACCACTATGTGCCTGGTGCCCATTAAGCCAGAGGAGGGCATAGATTCCCTGGAACTGGACTTACAGATGGTTGTAAGTCACCATGTGGATGCTGGGAGCCAGGTCCTTTGCAAGAACATCCATCGCTCTTAACCACCACTGCCATCTGTGCAGTTCCTACTTTAATCTTTTGAAGTTTTCTCATAGGTATTGTGCATGAGCAAGAGCAAGTCACTGAGCTTCCGTCCCTACCCTGAAGTGTCATGACGTCATAGTGAACTTTCATCCCTCAAGTGCAGAAGGGAAGCAGGCAGTTTCTTCTCCAAACCCGGATGTAGGATCTGAGCATAACAAAGCTGTTATGCTTCAACAATAACAGTGTTCTTTGACATGTGCTCAGTGGCAGCAGAGGAGGTAGCTGTCCCTGGAGAACTCGGGGTGGAAAGGCATGACTCCTGTTGCCATTTTTGCTGTGCAGAACCCCAGACTCATTTGCCCTCTACTCTGAGAAGGAAGAGAAAATATTTCTTCGATGTCTACCCATCCAGTTATTAGTCTTAGGATGTTTTCTTGAATCCCATTATTAATTTTTTGCTTTTGAATCCCAATATTAATATTTTGCTTTCTTAAGGCCAGAGGTCTGGTAGGAATGGGTACGTATATTCTATACCAGAGTCCCTCAAGTTCATTTAAAGTGCTGTTCCCTGAGCACTATGCATGAGCTACTTACTACTGTTCACTGAGCACAGCACAGGGGATTCACAGTGTCACACTAGGCGATCTTGGAGATGGGATGCTCATGTTTAAACTTCAGCTCTCAGGCTGGCCTTCTGTATGATCTCAAGAAAGTCAGAGTGTCCCTGATCCTTTGATGCAGGTCGATGAGAACCAACCTCTTAGCCTTGTAGTAAGGAGACAATGACTGTGGTGGGTAAAACAGCCCAGTGATTAAAACACAGCATATGTAACATATGTTTGTTTAACACTGTTAATAAAAATTTTCATCAGCTTACAATCACTAATGGCCTCATACTATAGTATCATTAAATACAGCGGACTGGCTGGTTATGTAGCTCAGTGGTAGAACACCTGTCAAGCACACACAAGGACACACACACACACACACAAACCACAAGGAGAAAAATGATCCCTAGACTGATCTGAAATACCATATTCTGCCCTTATTTTCTGAAGCCCATTTCCAAAGGAGCTCGTGGCAATAAGAGGAGAAGATTAAAGTGTGCTGTGAGGAACCGTTTGAGTCTTACTTAGTGCTGAATTGTGTCTGCATCCTAAATTGGCCTCTAAGTCCAACTAAAACCCCGGAGCCTCTGCTGGGTTTTTGATCAACTCGGAACTTAATCCTTTCCATTTCAGATGGATTTGCTCTCAGAATAAACTGTTGAATTAAAGACAACTTAATCTTTACTGAATGCCAGCGAATGGGGTTTTCTTTCCTTTTAATAATTTCTGAGAATTTGTGCACCAAAATATCTTTCTTGAATTTGTAAAACAATTAAAAAATTACAATAAATGTTTCTATTAAGAATGATGAGGAGCAACTATGCTAATTAGCCTGATGGACTTTTTATAGGCTGTGTTTATAGAACTAAATACCATGCTTGAATTCTAAGCCAACAGAGTAAAATCTGTCTTAAAAAATGAAATTTTAAAGCACTCCACTGTAACTCATAAGTATAGAATTATTAAATACATAACTATTATTTGCCAATTTAAAAGTGACATGGAAATAAACAAAAAAAAACCCACCATGAACAGAAAAAAAAT
The DNA here is from genome assembly GCA_902168415.1 of Peromyscus melanophrys. NCBI lineage: Eukaryota > Metazoa > Chordata > Mammalia > Rodentia > Cricetidae > Peromyscus > Peromyscus melanophrys. The sequence goes on along the minus strand of CABHPR010121600.1, from coordinate 8,271 downwards.
TTACCATGTTTTTGTGTGATTGATTTGTAAATTTCTGTTGTCTTTTCTATAAGAACCTGGCACTGCACAGGAGTGAAAAAACCATTTTCCTGACCAGAGCCTTTTACATAAATAATGTATTGCTCTTTTCCTGTCCCTCTCCCCCGGAGTTAAACAATAGACACTTGGAAAGGAAATGATGTCGGTCCCCTGTTGATAGAGTCACACTGCACTGGAGGAAACAGCACACTGGAGTGGCTTCTGGCTTCTGCAGCTTGTCACAGTGACTCCAGGAGCTCTTGACAGTTTGGCAATGTAAAGTAGAATTGCGTTATGGCCCCTGTCAACTACAGTTTCTTATACATGCGTATCTTTCAATATGCATCCTTCGACAAAGACAAATATGAATTCCAAAGGAAATGAGAAGAAAAAATGGTCCTTGGGCATTGGGGTTTATATCTCTGATGTGTATAACTGTTTTGATTAAATCTTGAAGCCCGATGGTCATTCTGAGGCCTTTTCCAGCTCTTCATTCTGGGGAGAGCATTCTGGCTGAGTTTACAGATCACTGTGGGAAGAGGAGGGCCATCATCCACTGAATCATTTTGAAACGTAGCTGACGGGACATTTAGACCGTGCACATGAAATAACATAAGGAAGTCAAATAAGGATCTCAGATCTGTCTGGAGCAAATCGGCAAGGTACAGCTCTGTGTGTGGCAAATCCATCTGCTTCTCAGGGAAAAGGCTCCTCCCATGGATATTTTAGTGATTGCTGAATGGTATTCTGGCTCAGTGACCTATTTTATCAGTTTTAAAAACCTAAGTCAAATCTCTTCACAGTCTTTGAATGAGTAATGTGGGCCTTCTCCAAAGTATCTTCACCATGAAAATCCCTTTAAAGAGTAGACAATGGTCACGGACCGTATATACTTTGCTGTCAGTACTCCTTTTTTTTTTTTTAACTTTCTCTTTTCTTTATTCTTTGTGTCTTTCACATCATGAATCTCAGTCCCATTCATCTCCCTGTCTCTTCGTATCTGCCCTCTGCCCTTGCAATTCCCCTCCCCCCAATAAAATAACACAAAATTTAGGAGAAGGAAAAAAAAGAAAAGTCTCACCATGGAAGCTGTGTTGTGACACAGTGTGTCACGCAGCAAATCCTTTAGTTCACATAGCTTTACTTGCAAGTGTTCGTTGAAAAGAGTCAATGGTCTGGTTCAAGGCCTCTGGTTCTGATACACTATCTATACTGGGCCCTCACTGGGACTCCTCTTGGATATCCTGTCTTTGCCCTGGGAAGTGGAAATCCTGCAGCTTTGGATCTGCAGGATGTGCCCCTTCACATGCTCCAGCAGATCACAGATGGGATGGATGTTGGGGTGGGCCAACTCATAACCCTGGTTCTGGGCCTGGGTAATTGCAGGGTTGGTCAGCCTGCCAGCTCTCCCCAGTCCTCACCACCATGGTGAGCTCTCTGGCATTGACCCAGCTAGTTCACCCTGTGCAGCAATGAACAGATTCTTCTGCTTTCATGCCCTCAGAGTTGGCTCACTCACACCTACATCCTCAGAGCTAGCTCTACTGTGTTGCCCAGGCAAGGTGCAGGGGCCACTCTCCTGAGTGCTGCAGCTGGTGAGGGGCAGGGAGAGTTCTCTTCCTCTTATGCCCTCAAGGCCAGCTGGCCCATGCCCCTGCAAACAGGGTCAGCTCTATTGTAGTGCCCAGGTGAGGTGTAAGACCCGTTCTCCCAAGTGCTGAGTTGCTGAGGGGGAGGATCAGTTCTTCCTAGTGCTGCAGTCAGTGAGGGGCAGGAGCAACTCTGTACAGCTCTTTCCTCTTGGCCTTCAATGGTCTCAGTGGCCATGAACATCACAGACCATGGCTGCAACAGGACTATGAACCCAGACACAGGCCCCAGCAGCAGCCCAGACACAGACATCACCGTGGCCCTGGGTGACAATGAAGCCACTCACCTCAGCCTGCTCCTTACCGCTTTCACCTCTTCAGATATTCTTCTGTCCACTGGACATGAACCATGCTCTCTCTCTTCCATACCACACCATACATTTGCTCACCATAATAGTGCTGACAACCCAGCTCTGTGGCCTGTGTTTCCTCCTCAAACCTGCCCCAGGGTCTGCCTGTGGGTCTCTTTGTCCCACTCAGTCCATAGTGGTGCTAAGCAGGGCCATGCTTTCTCCTCAGTGACCCCTATCAGTATCTCATATAAATACTTATTTATTTTTTATGTTAACATTTTGACTGATTCTCTGGGAATTTCATATCATGCACCCCGATCACATTCACTTCCCAGACCTTCCAAATCCACCCCGCACCCTGTGGCCTATCTCCGGAACTGCAAGAAAAATGTAAAAATAAGAATTAAAAAAAAAAAAAAACTAGAAAGAAAAAGTAAAACCAAAACAAGTCCTATTTGTGTTGTTTATATACTCACTGGGGCATGGTCAAATTTCCAGTGGTCTGTCCTTTAAATAGAACTGAGTCCTTCCCCTCCCGAACCCCCTCCAGAAGCCATCAGTTGTGGAAAGCTACACTTCAGCACCCCCGTCACACTGTAAAGAGTTCTCTTAGACAGCGTCCTGTCTAGGCTGTTATTTTTGGGGAGTATGTGGGGGGGGGGTAGGAGTTGTCACAGACACCTTCCCTGTCCATCCCTCTCAACTGTGCATCTGCAGTGGTTGACGTCACAGCCAAAGTAGCCTCCTTGCTCTCCATAGTCAGCAGGATGGATCAGGGCCGCCACATGGTTTCTGGTGACAGCACAGATCACGAACACAGCTCCCGGCTGCAGTAGGACCATGGACCCAGACAAGGCCCTCAGAGGCAGCCTGGACTGTGGACATCAGGATGGCCTCAGGTTGTAGCACAGACCACGGACATCTGCGTGGCCTTCAGTGGTAACACAGGCCAAGGACATCAACACAGACCCTAACTGCAGTAGGATCTTGGACCCAGATGTGGCCCTCAGTGGCAGCATGGACCACGGGCTGCAGCATGGCCTCAGGTGGCTAAACAGACCACTCACATCAACATGGCCCCCAAGACAGCAAAGTCCGAGGACATCACCAAGGCTTCCATCAGCGGCACAGACCGCATACATTTACATGGATCTCAGGCTTCACCACATCCTGGGGCAGAAGCATGGACCACATACACCACTGTGGCCTCTGGTGGCATCACGAACCACAGGAATCTGCCTCTGGGTAAGCTCCAAGCTGCTGCACACCGTTCTGTCAACCCTCCTGGGCAATGCTGTGCTCCACTATCAACCACAGCCATCACCGCCGTCACGCCTCTAGTTCTGTCTCTCTCCACAACGCTGTTTTTCTATCTTTTCCATCTCTCTATCACATATTTGTTCAACAGAGTGGGGCCAGGCCAGGCAGGGTGCAGCCTGGCTGGCTTCCACCATGTTGTTCTTAAACGATTATTAACTGGCCATGGAATTGGGGGCGGCATCCCTTGTATTTGAATGAAAAGATAGAAAGGCTTTTGTATTAATCTCATAAGGACCATAGACCTGATCTTGGAAGCCACTTCTGTCTCTTGGAGGTGGGACATTGAGGCCTGAAACAGGCACCCATGTTATAACAGGATGAATTTACTCAAAATGGATGGCTGGTGCCATCGGTTACCAGAGGTGATATACCCTGACTCCCTACAGCTCCAAAGTACTCAGGGAGGCTTTGGGACAGAGATGCTGCAATTCTATCCTTCACTGCTTTGTCAGGTCCTGTTCCTGTCAGAAGGAAGACACACAGATCAGGCAAACTTTAAGAACTGGAAAGCAGCAGACATGGACTGTTTGTAGTAAAGGAGCCCCATGTGCTGGGCCTGTGGGCTTTCCTGCACAGACTCTCAGAGAAGCAGATCTTAAGGCAGAATAGAAGGGATGCAGGTCCATCAAGTGAGATGGTCCTGGAGGCCACTAATTGGCTTTGTTCTTTATAGCTGAAAAAAAAAAAAAGTGTGTGTTAGGGAGTAGAGAATCCATAATAACAGCAATAATGATGCCTAGTGAGTCAATATTCTAGAAATAATGTCTAGATTTAATCTATTTATGTAATGGGGATATTAGCAGACAGGGAAGAATGAGGGGCGTGGCTCAGGGGGTAAAGCACTTACCTAGCATGTGTGAGGCCCTGGCTTTAGTTACCAGTACCGCGTGAACTGGACACAGTGCTGCATGCCTGTGGAGGCACAAGGATCAGGAATCTATGGCCATCCTCCTCTACAAAGCCAGCTGAAGGCCAGCATATGCTATATGGATAACCTTCTCTTTTTAAAATAAAAACTACAAAACGAAACGAAACCAGGCCCAGCTCCCAGGTGAATGTACCTGCTGCTAAGCCTGAGCGCTTGAGTTCTTATTCCCAGGACACACAGGACAGGAGAGAACCTGTTTCTGCAAGTTGTCCTCTGGCCTACATACACACACACACACACACACACACACACACACACACACACACACACACGATAAAGAAATAATGCAGGATAAAAGGGAAGGAAGAAACAAGAAAGGAAGAAAGGAGGGAGAAGAAGAAAGAAAGAGAAATACAGAAAAACTTAAGGAAGACAGGAAAGAAGGGAAGGAAGGAAGGAAGGAAGGAAGGAAGGAAGGAAGGAAGGAAGGAAAGCCTAGACTGTGCTATGGTCTCAGTCTGAAGGTGCAGCTCCCCAGCTGGAGAGGGCACTACTCAAAGGTAAATAAATAACAAAGGAATTAACCTCACCAATAAATAATCCATCAATGGGGCCTAGTTGAAGGAAACAGGTCTCTGGGATATGCCTCTGAAGGTATTTCTTTTCCAGGGGCCCCTCCTCTCTGGATGTTCTCTGCTGCTGTGAGGTGAGCAGTCTCCTGTACCACAGGCCACATGTTTCCACCAGCTCAGGCCCTGAGCAACAGAGGAAACTCAGCCCGGACTGAATGGTGGGCCGCAGCAGGGTTCCTCCCTGGTGTTGACTCCTCAGATTCTTTGTCACAGTAGTGTTTCAGAATGCATCACTGGACAAGCTGTTGTACATTTTGAGAACACATTCAATGTATTTTCCATTAAACTACTCTCCTCTGCTCTCCTTACATCTCTGCTGTATCAATAAATCATTGTCTAGTTAAAGCACTGCATAATGAGATTAAAAAATAAATCCCATACTAGTTGTCTGTCTCAGTTATTTCTGTTAAACTTCAAAACAATGAGCTAAGACATACCTCATACAATAGCAGAAAAGTTGGACAAGACGGCCGAAGGATTAATGGAGGACTCTGTGACCATCATCAGGGAAATCGCCGCATTGCACTGTGGTCTGTCTCTAAGCATCAGTACTGGCTGGATGTGGTTTTGATTGGCTCACAGGGAATTGTCTCCCATCACAGCTCCTGCCCAGCAGCCACAGCCCTGAATTCTTAACCCAGATTCCTGCACCAGAACCTCCCACTTCCTTATCTGTCTGCAGAGATGAAGGACTGGAAGAGGGATGTATTGAGGGGAGTTTCACCCAGAACTTTTCGGGGGGGAGGGGGTTGGGGAAGGGGACAGCTTCCCAACTATTTAGAAATAGTTCTCGAATTATTTAAATTCAGTTTCATAGTTAACGCATGGAAGTCTGAAAATATAAGTGGTACAATTTGGTTGTTTAATTAATTAAGGGAGGAAGGAAGGGAAAGATGGAGGGAGAGAGGAAAAGAATAATATAATCAACAACCCAAGACTCCATTTGACCCTGCTGTGAATCCGTCTGATGGCTGTCTCTGCCTCAGTGTCTTGAGATGAGAGGCATTAACACACTCTAGATTTGAACTAGTTACAGTAACACGGAGAGATCACCTGCCATGGTACGACACAGACTGCATCATAGACACGCAAAAGACACTTTCCTTTTTGAGATTGCTTTTGTCCCAGAGATCCTGGGAGAGTGCAGAGGTCCTCCCAGAGTGTTAGGACCTAGCTGAGCAGTCTCCAGCTTTGCCGATCTTACCGGAAGCTTTTAGGAACTGCCTGGTGCTCATGGGAGCCAAGGGAGAGAGAGTAATGATGCTTTCAAGACCAACATTCTAATTTGAAAACAGAGTTCCATAGTGTGTGTGTGTGTGTGTGTGTGTGTGTGTGTGTGTGTGTGTGTGTGAATCTAGATAAACAGGAATGCTCAGTAAAGTGGGAAAGCTTCCCCAGGAAGGAAGAAAGAGGGTCCCAGTGGGCTGGCCTGGATTTGACTTCATTACTTCCTGTGTTCTCACTGTGGCACACTTGCACATTTTCATTGCGTTTATATTTTAGTGGGTGTTTAAAGTAGCTATTGAAGGGTTGAGTTCAAGCACATCATGTTTCAGTCAAGCCAGCCTTCTAGACTTTTGGACAAACTCCTGTACTTTGCAAGGCATCATCCAGGACAAGACAGTTTGCCAATGGCCTCACAGACATTAAAAAAAAAATCCAAACATTCCTTGTGTTCAGTTCCTCTAAACCACTTTTCAAATCTGTTCACAGACACTTCAAGCTGGAAGCAACTATCCAATGGATTTTAACTAAGTAGCAAATAGGTTTCAAAAACTATGTGCTTTTTTTTTCTAAACCTTGGCTGGGGTGGAGGCGGCGGTGGCGGGGGGCGGGGGGGGGCGTTGAGAAGCATCCTAGAGCAGAAGTTAGGATCTGGACTAGACTGTGTCTTGGATTATGGTGCAGAAGGGAGGTAGGACACGTGTCAACAGCCAAGGACCAGCCTCCTGCAGTGAGTCAGCAAGTGTGGAGCATTAGCAAACACTATTGTGAGGAGGAAAGTGTCTTCTGGAAAAGGTGCTAGAAAAACTGACCTGTGACGGTGTCTAAGGACTGCAGAGCATTCCAGATAGGAAGGGCAGCAGAGTGAAGGGGCAGGGGCTGCAGAGGGCACAGGCACAGTGGGTTTAGAGGGACAGAGGACTGGGACACCAGGCACAGACAATGCAATCAGATGAACACAGACTTCAGGCAGGAGAGTGCCAGTCTGGGTCCACATCTGTGTACCAGCTGACGACAAGGAATGGGAATGATCCCTGGAAGATCTTCCAGCCCGTGCCTAGATGGTAGCTGGTAGAATAAAGGTTGGTATGTGGTCTAAAGACCAACCCAAGAACCAGGGGGACAAGGAGGTACTAGGCTGGTGTGGGAGTTCAGACCTCTGTCTCACGTACAGGTGCCTTTCCCCGCTGGGTCTGAAGCCATGGAATGTGTGTTTGTCTGGAGGGAACAACCCCAGACAGAAGGTCCTGTTGCCTCCTCCTCCCCCCATTTTCTGATCTTGAATTTGTGCCCACATCTTGAAAAGAAACACATGGCTGGCGTTGTTCTCCTTTACTTTCAAAGAAGGGATTGCAAAGTAGTCGGAAGTGAGGCAGAGCCCTAAACCAATGAACACTTCCAAGCTGAGACCCTGCTTAGGAGAGTTTCAAGAGACTTGGTTTCAGTCACCTTTGTGTTTGAGTTCTGATTAAGATCGATCATGGGTTGTAAAGTTTATTGTATTTAAGGGTGACTTTTCCACCCTTTGAAATCCGGCTTTTTGTATAATGAGCTAGCTCATGTCAGGTGCAGGGAAACTTTCCTAAGATAAAGCTTTATTACAGCTTTTGAACCTTCCTAGAAACAGCCTTTTCCACCCCAACAGTTACTTCCTGCATGCCTTGGAGCCTGGACTGGTGTGGTGCCTGGATCGCAGTCTCAACAGTTTACTGGATCACATTCTAAACAGTTTATGGAGACACAAGAAGTCCTTTTCACTAGGTGTCAAACATCAGAGGAACTTCCAGTGAGCCTTTGGTTCAGTGTTCGCTTTAAAGAGGAAGCTACCTGGCTGTTTAATGGAGTCTTTTCAAGCCACTGGAGCAGAACAGGAGTAAATGTCCACTTTGAGAAATAAAGTTAACAGTAGTACAGATGGTCCTCAAAGCAACACATAACTTCAAATGAGAAGAAAGGGGGAAACAGAAGACATGTTGGCACTCCTGGAGAGGTCACCTGATATGTGGTGGCTTTTAACAGGACTCTCCATCTTCCTAGGAAAAAGAAGGCAGAACACAGTCGGGAGAATATTCATTCTACTTATCTAGAAAAGGGTTCCATTTCAGGAGAATTTAACCAATCCACAACCGTATGCTTTTTCTAGCAATTAAGAAAGCCGTTGTATTTGAGTTCTGATTTAGATTATGGGTTGTTTAGTTAAAAGAGGAAACCTTGTTAGTTATTTCTCTCTGTTGCTCTGAAAGTATAGGCTACAAAGAAGCCAGGGT
>CABHPR010121599.1:4298-23767 GCA_902168415.1 Peromyscus melanophrys | reverse complement strand
GCCTTGGGGTGCAGATGGAGGTCAGAGGAGAAGCTGCAGGAGCCCATTCCTTCCTATCATGTGGGAACTGGGAATTTAAACTCATTAGGCTTGATGCAAACACATTTATCTGCTAAGTTGTCTTGTTGCTTGAAGGTGCAACATCTATCCTACTGCTTGTACCGTTGCTCTCCAACTTCAGTGCATGCACATTGTAAGTAAGAAGTGTCCTCTGCTCCATGCTTCTTATGTACGCAGGGAGCCATACTCATATATAAAGGAAGTGAAATAAGGAACTGGGGGTGCAGGGCCCACTCTCCCCATGGAGCATGTTTGTCAGAAAGTATGCCCTAAGGAGACTTGATTCCTAGATTGAAAAAAAAATGAAAGCACCTTAGAACATTAGAGGTCAAAATTGGGAAAGCAAGCTTCTCTCATCAACAAAGAACAGACTTAGGTCACAAATGTAGAAGAAACATTGTCAGAAACTATAAAGAAATAACTTTGCTAAAATACTAAATATGTAGTGGAATGCTGAACTATAGATGGTGAAACTGGAGGAATGAACACAGTGGGGGAAATGAAAGGACAGAGGAATATTAGAAATGAAAACAGCACATGATGAATTCATTAGAAAGATTGCGTGGAGCAGAGGAAACTCCATAGAGCTTGAAAATACCATTGTTAAAACTATTAAAAATGAAACATGATGCTGGGGAGCTACCTCATTTGGTATCGTGCTTGGAACACATGCATGTAGACCTTAGCTCAGTCTCCAGAACCCACATGAGAATCTCGGAATGGTGGGGCACATTCTCGTGACTCCAGTGCTAGGGAGGTGGAAACACACTCACCAGCCAGCCTAGCAGAGGTGAATTCCAGAAAAGTGACAGATTCTATCTCAAAAAAAGACCATGGGTGTGGGGAGATAGCTCAGTGGGAAAGGTATTTGCCTCCTAAGTTTGATATCCAGGACCCACATTGTGGAAAGAGAAGACTTCAGCAAGTTGCCCTCTGACCTCTCCACATACCCATTGGCCCATGTACCTTCTAACAGACACAATGAATCAAAACAATGAAAATATATAAATAAATGTCAAAATGGTTTAAAGAGAAGAATGTGGAGGGCATCTAGAGGAACAATATCAGAAGTTGACCTCTAACTATCATACACACATGCATGCATACCTATACACACATACAGCAACAGGCACATACAGAGAGAGAGAGAGAGAGAGAGAGAGAGAGAGAGAGAGAGAGAGAGAAAGAGAGAGAGAAGCACAAATATAACAGGATGAAATAAACAGGATTTTTGTGTAGAGCTGTGCTACACACTGTCCAACATTGTTGTACAAAAGTTCCTTGGTTTATAATAGTCATTCCAATCAACCCATCCTAAGATGAAAGCACCATCTGTCAAAACAGCATTTTACCCATGTTAACAAAACAGTGCCCCTCTTATTTCTGTGGCAGGTTTCCCTTGTTGATTTTATTGATGCATGAGAGCTGTGGCTGGTCTATGATGAGTTCAGCATCATGATACATGCAGCTGGCCTGAGAAAGGTCCTGATGCAAATGTAGAAATCTAGTTCCTACTAAGTGTCTCTTCCTTTTCTCATCATGGTAAAGGTGAAGATCATAACTCCAATTGTCATGAGCCAGGAATTGTCTTAATATGAGTTTCAAAGGGAGACAATGAGACAGAAGGAAATCTCAAAGATAATGAAGAACTTTCTAATGTATAAAATGTGACAGCAGGCAGACCCCACCTTTGACTTCCACACAGAAACATTGAGAAATAAGAAGAAGAGGACACTTCAAAAATGATAGGAAGGGTCATATACAAGTAACAATAATAATTAAACAAGAGACCATGGATTTGGGATGGGGACATAGAGGAGTTAGAGGGGAAGAGGGCAGGAGTAATAGAGATGCAGAACTTATGTATGTGGTTCTCAAAATTATTAAATTAAAAATGGTAGGATGGGGGCTGAGGAGATGGTTCAGTGAGGAAAAGTGATTTATGAGAACTCAAGGATCTAAGTTAGAATCCCTGGTATCTACAAAAAAAAAATAAAAAATAGAAAAACAAAAAGCCCAGACATACAGGACACGTGCCTGTAATCTCAGCACTATGGGGTAAAGGCAGGCAAATCCCAAGATCTTGTTGTTCAGCCAGCCTAGAAAAGAAAGTGAGTTGTTGTTCAGTGAGAGACCCTGACTCAGAACAATAAGTCCAAAAGTGTTAGAGAAACACATTTGACATCTCTCCGTGGACTTTATATGCGCACTCATGGGAACTCACATACATGCACCATACACAACACACACACACACACACACACACACAGAAAGAAGAGAGAAACCCTGTGGATTTGATTCAGAAATTTAAGTGGAAGATGTAGTCAATGGATCACTGCTGGCCTGGCTTATTATAAAGGAGGACCTAAGCTCAGCAGAAGACCTTGTGTTAAACATGTAGCACTAACCTTGTATGAAAAGATTTGTGACTAGATATACATTTTTATACTTGAATCAAAATATTACCAATAATGACCAATATTTGAGTAAATTCAAAACAGAAATTTTAGGACTTTCAAAAATAGATATAATCAGACCACCATGCTATAAAGGTAGGTTCAACAAATTAGAAATTTTAAGACATCAATCATGCTGACCAAATGAGTTTCAAAATGTCTGAAAGATATGTAGTTATACATTGTTATTTGTTACTGGTGATAACAGAATTAGAGCTCACAGACTGATGATCTTCTGTCTCTCAGATTATATTGGTGCTACTTTTACTAATGATATCAGAGAGGAAAGACAGAAGAAGTAAAAATGTCTCTCAATTCAAGGTTCATATGCAGCCCACCTGGAATTAAAAAAAGAAAATATTGAGCAATTATAGTGTGCAGCTTTCTTTCTGTCCTGTAGATTACAACAGTATATTGTATAGATTTTAATTTTTAAATTAAACTAGGAAGTAATGGGTTTCATTGTGGTATTTTCATACATCATTTGTATCATTGCATTTTGTTCTCATTGTCTCTTTCCCCTTGACTTTCTCCATACCCCGTGCTCATTCTGGCTAGCTCCCTTCCTCAGTAGCACCCCATTCTGATTTCTTATCATATGTATTTTACTACCCTCTCTTTTTTTTTTGCTTTCACTTTAGACTTCTTCTCCCCCTTTAGGATATAATTTCTATTTTTATGACATACAGAAAGAGAGAGAGAGAGAGAGAGAGAGAGAGAGAGAGAGAGAGAGAGAGAGCTGGTCACATCATATCTACATTTAAGAAGCAAAGAGAGATGGGTAGATGCTAATGTTCAGCTCACTTTCTTCATGGTAGTACAGTCTGGGACACTCCCCAGGGAATACCCTTCTCAGTTGAGATGGGTCTTCATATTGATTTAATTAAGCCTACTCAGGATACTTACAGACACTTTAGAAGTTAATCTTGGTTGAGATAATCTCAGGTATGACTGGAGACTTACCTCCTAGGTGACTGTAGATGCTATCAAGTTGACAATTAACATTAACTGTTCAATGATGTAGGTTAAATAACAAGTCAGACATATATAATTGGAGGAAAAGATACACTTAGATCTTTGAATAACATAGAGTGTTACAACCCTCAAACTACAACTTTGTGTGTGATGACTCCTATGTCCACACATAGATATGGCCTTGGCATAGCAGTTTCTGAAAGTCTGTGTTTGCAATAGGAGGTCACTATGGCTGGAACTACCTGAATATAGTGAGACAAGGTAACCTTAGGGTCACTACTGGAAATTCTTGCCACTGTTTCCACCTCTGCCCCCCGGAAAACAGCATGTGGAACCATACATGTATGAAAAAGTAGAAATTTTTATCTAGTAGGTGGTTATGATGTAAGTTGTCTCAAATTAGTAGAATGTTTCCATTTCCATATAACAAGTGGGCACTTATTACACTGATGCCATGAATGGACAGTGACACAGGGGTAAACATCTGGAATGGGTTGCTGTATACTATTGGAGGACATCATACACCTGTATCTAACCTGACTTCTGAACACATAGACTATGTAGACATATGATCCCCAAGTGGCATCCATGAACATCAACAGAGGTATAGTGGGGATCTATTTCCTTGACCAAAAACCACCACCACCACCACCACCAACAACAACAACAACAAAAAACCTTGTAAATTATTGGGGGGAGGGGTAATGTGCTTATTTAACTTAGCACAATGGAAACTTTTAATCCAGACAAATGAATGAACCCATGTTGCTCCACTATGCCTAGGAAGAGTTAGAGCTTACATTTGCGGCTATAAAATTATAATTTAGTGCTTTGTTTTCTGAATGAAACTATCTTCTTTCCTTACTAATTGAGTACAATGATTTGTGCTGTGGGATTTCCTTCTGTATGATGTGAATATGTGTTGCTCTCATTGGTTGGTAATAAAGCTGTTTGGCCAACGGTGAGGCAGAATAAGATTAGGTGGTATAATCAAACTGAAGATAGAGATGAAGAAGAGTGGAGTCAGAGCAGAGGCTAGCCAGCCAGCCGCTGAGGAAGCAAGACATGTAGAAAATGAGGTAATAAGCCACAAACCACATGGCAAAGCATAGACAAAATAAATATGGGTTTATTTAAATATAAGAGCTTGTTACTAATAAGCTTGAGCCATCAGCCAAGCATTTATAATTAATATAACGTTCTGAGTGATTATTTGGAAGTGGCTGTGGGATGGGGCAGGACAGAGAAAAGCCTCTGTTTACAGATTTGAGTGTTCATGGATATGTTTTTAGTAATCAAGAAGCGTCACCTTCCTGGCACAAAGTGAAGATGTGTGTCTTAGTCTGTGTTTCTGTTGCTGTGATAAAATATAGTGACAAAAACAACTTAAAAGAGAAAATGTTTATTTAGGCTTTATAGATTCAGAGGAATAGTGTCCATCATTTTATGGAAGGCTTGGTGGCAGGAAAAGGAGGCAGACTGATCACATTGCATCCTCAATGAGAAGGCAGGGTGAACAGGAAGTAAGTCTGGGCTGTAAATCCTCAAGGCCCACCCCCCTGGACTTGCTTCCTTTAGCAAAGCTCCCCTTCCTAAAGGGTCTACAAACATCAACCCCAGCTGAGGATCAAGTGGTCAAATACCTGAGCATGGTTGGTGGGCATTTCACATTCAAGCCACAACATTAAAACCCAGAGGAAGTTGCAGCTGAACTAGGATTAAAATTTTCCCCAGTTAATCACAGCTCCAGCTGGTGGACTGCAAACATATGTTCCTAGTATAAAAATGTGAGAATAAGGCACTTCACCAGCATTCCAGAGCTATCTGGGAATTTCTTTTATTCACAGTTAAACATATTTTTCACATTACTCAGATTTGTTTTACTACAGCACAAACATACCTAATTAAGTTCTAAGATATGAATTTGTAAGTTTGTAACACAATAGTTGAAACCATTTTGTTTGTGTAATCATAACCACGTTGCTAGTGGTGCACTGAAGACAATGCTGTTCAGTTCACTCGGAAGCAGTTACATTGTTTATGCCTTGATTGTTAATTTTACTTCAAAATTATCTTAGCCAAAAAGACAAAGAATAACACTAAATCAGTAAAATGATAATGGCCAGGGCTGGTGAGATGACTTGGCAGATTAGAGGAGTTGGTGAAAAAGTCTGGCAACCTAAATTTGATAGCTTAGACCAACATGAAAGAAGAAGAAAACTTACTACCAAAAATTATTTTCTGACCTCCATGGCAAGTGTGTATGAGCACATGCACATGTGTGAGTTACATTCATACACACAGTGAATAAATGTAACTTAAAAGATACTACAATAACCAAATAAAAGCTTGACATTATCCTTGCAGATAATTCAATGCTCTGTACAAAAAAAAGCTACTGAAATTAACAAATGAATTTCTCAAAGTAACAGAACACACAGTATTTTTAAAATGATAAATTTTATTTGCCTATGCTTTCACAAAAATAATAAGAAAAAAAAACTTTACAAAAGTATTTAGTAGCCCCAAACTGCAATAAATTTAAGGTTAAATTTGATAGAATATATGGAAAACCATATACTGAAAATAAAATAAAATACTTACTGGAAGAAAAGGAAAGAGAGCAAAATAAATGAAGCAATACTGAGAAATTGTCATGGATTGAGAGATATGATATTAAAATATAAACTTTTCTGAAAATCACTTATGCATCCAAACAACGCCTCATTAAAATAACTGAAACTTTTATTGGTGGCATTAACAAGCTAATTATAAAGTTTATGTGGAATGTATAAGGAACTATACTAGCTAAAACAACTCATTAGAAAACACAGTTAAGGACTAAAATCAGTTGATGTTAAGACTTATAACAATGGGCCATTGAGATGGTTCAATGTGTGAAAGGGCACGTCACCAAACCTGATGACATTCAAACCTAATGATGTAAGTTTGATTTTGGAGCACATTTACAGAATGAGAGAATTTGTAATTTATCCTCTGACCTCTACATGTACACAATAACATGCTTGGGCATACACACTAACAAACACACACACTATAAAGATATAATAACAAAGCAAGTGTGTATTGGATTCTATAGAGACAATTTTAAAAAGTATCATAGAGATTAGGGAAATAAAACTCAAAATTCAGAGTAACTGGTTTCTAACAAAATGTAGAAGAGTGGAAACACAAGAATCTTTTCTGCAAATGGCTGGAACAATTGGATACTGACATAAACAAAAGAAAACAAACATTAAAAACAAGTAAGCAAACATATGAACAAAAGAACAGGACACAAATAAAACTTTAATCTGTTCCTTTCTTGTACCAGGTTTAAAAAATAAACAAACTAAAAGTTTATTTTAGTTAAATAATAAATAAACTAAATAATAAACTAAAAAGCAAAACAGGTCTAAAAAAAGAAAGAAAAAAATTAAAACACACTCGAAGAAAGTAAGCTATGTAGTTAGAAGTTTTTCTGTTTCCCGGCTGGCCAGCGGTCAAGACAAATCTCTCCCACTTGCATCCCCCAAGTAAACACACAGAGGCTTATATTAATTTTAAACTATCGCCATGGCAGTTTTCCTTCTAGCTAGTTCTTATATCTTAAATTAACTCATTTCTTTAAATCTATACTTAGCCACATGGCTTGTGGCTTTCTGGTAGTTTTACATCTTTCTTCTCATGGCAGCAGCTGACAGCGTCTCCTCTGCTCTCCTTTCTCTTCTCATCTATCTGTTTGGATTTCCCACCTGCCTCTAAGCTGCCTTGCCTTAGGCCAAATGGCTTTATTTATCAACCAATCAGAGCAACACATATTTACAGCATACAGAAAGACATCCACTTTCCCTTTTCTTTTTCTTTTTTTTCAAAAAGGAAGGTTTTAACTTTAACATAGTAAAATTATGTATAATAGAATAGTTATCAAGCAAGAATTACAGTTACAATATCTGGTCTATTTGTATTTGGCAAAATTAAAGAAAATATTCTCTCTATTCTATATTTGTGAGTCTAAGGTTTCATATCTAACTTACCTTTTATCATAACCAAGGAAAATTATAATTATAACTATCTAGTCTTCAACTACATCAAAGACCCCAGAAGAATGTAATATTACCTAAGTAAATAGGAAGTACATTGTAAGCAACTTCCAAAAAGCTCAGCTAACTCATTCGGTAGAGCATGAGACTCTTAATCTCAGGGTCATAAGTTCGAGCCCCACATTGGGTGTCAAATGTAGATGAATTTCTAAATGGTCTTATTAAAATTAAAAAAAAAACATGGAGCCAGAAATTTGAGTTAAAGCCCTAGACAGATCAGAGAAAGCAACCAGCCAACCTTACCTCACCAACTCTGCAGCTTCCAAATGCGTGTTACTTCCCGTCTATACACACCTTTATTGCCTTGCTGTTCTGCCCTCTCATTGGCTATCTTAGCCTAGCTACATCACTTCCTCTTCCTACACAGCTCTGTCACTTTCTGTCTGTCTGTACAGACCTCCAGGTCTCTATGCTTAGTACTGGGATTAAAGGCATGTGTCACCATGCTTGGCTCTGTTCCCTAGTGTGTCCTTGAACACATAGAGACCTACCTGCTAAGGGGTTAAGGATGTGTGCTGCCTGACCTCTGTGTTTACTATAGTGTCTGGCTTTCCTCTGATCTCCAGGCAAGCTTTATTATTAACACACAAATAAAATATCACCAGGTAGAAAACTCAGACATGACACCAGAACTCCAATTAAAAAAGAAAAGAGTGGTCATCTGGAAGTCATGACAAGTAAACCCTACTCTCTTTGAAAGCCACTTGGTGCAGCCACTGTGGAGAACGGTTTTGAAGTTCCCAGCCGTTTACTTCCTCAGGGATTTTTGGCAAAAGAAGCAGAAATACAAACACGGGACTTCTATGTGGTGAGTGACAGCTTTTCTTCTCATAGTGTCCACCAAGAATAAGCCAATGTTCACCAACAAAAGTCAAGTAAACACACTGTGAGTTGTATATTTATTCAATCAAGATACTTGGGGGCTGGGGAGATAGTTCAATCAGTAAAGTTATTGCCATTCATTTATGAGAACCTGAGTTCAATATCCAGAGATCTCAATAAAAAATTGTAATGGTGACAGATTTCCAGTCTCAGGTTTTGGGAGACTGAGACAGCCAGCCTAGCCATTCTGGTGATCTCTAAATTCAAGGATAGTACCTTTGATTGAAGAAGATACCCAATGTAGAAATTCAGGCTCCCATGTACACACATACATGTGTACACTCACATGTACATATGTACCAACATGAACATACACACTTTTACACACACACACACACACACACACACACACACACACACACACATATATATATATATATATATATAAATTAAAAAGAACCTCTATTTGATAGCAAGGAAATGGTCTCAGTTTGCTTCCTATTGCTGTGATGAACAGCATGGCCTAAAGAAACTTGGGGAGGAAATGTTTACATCATTTTATAACTTGTAGTTCATCTTCTAAGAGTTTAGGCAGGAACCAAATTAGAGACCATGGAGAGATGCTGTCTACTGGCTTGGTTCCATGGCTTACTTAACTTGCTTTCTTATACAACCCAGGACCACCTCCCTAGGGTGGACTGCCCACAGGGCCTAGGCCTTCCCACATCAACAATTAATCAAGAAAATGTCCCACAGATTTGTCTATGGGCCAATCTGAAGAAGACACCTTCTTAATTGAGGTTTCCTCTTCCAGGACGACCCTAGATTGTGTCAAGTTAACAAAACACTAACTGACTCATAGTGTTATCAATGAATACACATAAAACCTAAATATAAGACACACACACAGATTGCTTTTAGTGACTGCATCACACACACACACACACACACACCAGTTTATATTGCAAATATTTCTACTTAGCCCTCTGGACAAGAAAAAGCCACCCATTGTGGAGAAATGACATGGAAAAATAATTTATCTGAGGATGAAAGCATTCAGATTTTCTTTAGGTGTTAGTAACATGGACATCTGTGATACAAACTTATTATTTTGAATGTTTATAATCATTTACTTTATGACTTATAAGTTATATATCACTTTAAAAAGAATTTTTAAAAGAAGAGTTGAAGAAAAAGTATTGATAATCCAAATTTCTTCTCATCACCAACAGGTAAAAGACAAACTTGGGACATGTGCTAAGCTGAAAGACATGAACAAGACACTAACACTTGTGGTTACAAGCCACTTGGACTTTGGAATTGTTTGTTATTGAAGCATAGCCAATCAAAAAACAATTAATGAAAAGATGAAATTTTGTTCCAAGAGAAGTCACCTGCCCCTTTACACCATTTAAAATGAAACTTTCAACTTTGAATGCTTAAAGCAGAAAATGTATCATTTTCCTGTAATGTTTATGTCTCATTGTCAGAATCATTGTTTTAACCTTTTTTTGGGGGGAGGGGGTTTCAAGACAGGGTTTCTCTGTGTAGCTTTGTGCCTTTCCTGGAACTCACTCTGTAGCCCAGGCTGGCCTCGAGCTCACAGACATCAGCCTGCCTCTGCCTCCTGAGTGCTAGGATTAAATGTGTGCGACACCACTGCCCGGCTTGTTTTAATCTTTATTATAAGGTTATGAAATTGATATCAAAGGCTGAAAGAACAGCAATTAATAGCTTATGACTTTTAATAACAGTCTATTGTGGTGGCCATGGCAGCAAACGTGGTTACTTTGGTGTTAGAGATAAGTTTTTTCTAGAGTATTGCATATCATAGAAAGAAAAGACTTTCTGCAAGACCCACAAGCTTCAAAGATTCTCCAACTCCCAGGAAAATGTTGAGTTCTCAGGCTCATTGAAGGAGGGGTTTGAAAGTACCAGAGTGACTGATCATTGTGTGCTTGGGGTTTTGCAAGATGCTTTGTGTGCACTGTATTTAATCTTCATTAGCCCCACAAGTTACTCATTATCCTTGCCTTTTGGAAGGTGATGGGTTTGGGGCTCATGATTTAAGTGACTTGCCTGTTGTGGGAATAACACACGCTGATACCTCAACCCAGATGACCCTGGTGCTGAAGGGGCTCGGGCCCTGCTGCCCGCCATTGCTTCCTCCAGAACAATCCGTAGTCTTGGTCTCTAAGTGGCAGTAGCTGCCTAACTTCCAAACCACAGTGCTTGTGCAGCTGTTTCCTCAGCCTTATAGCATTCTCTTCTAGAAGGAGGAGGGAGGCTCTCAGGACTCCAGAAGTATAGTAGACACATAAGACTACCTAGGCAGACAAACTTTATCAAGCTAAGGAAACTTCTAAAACTTATACATTCACAAGACCATTTCCAAGGTTATAAATAAATGGAGACATCCAGGGAGAGGACACTTGCTAACCAGTAGAACAGCCAGCCTGCTCATTGTGTGGCAGGGCGAGAGGGGGGTCTTCAGGGATGCAACTTTCCTGAGTTGTCCCCCAGGCTAGGGCTGACTTTTCCCTGTTAGGGCTGCCTTTCATTCACAAATGTCTGTATAAACAACCCTCACCCATACCCTTGTGAGGAACACTAATAAAATCGCTGGTTCACTAAGCTAGACATTGTAGCACCGTTCTTTGTTCAGCCACTGGTGCTGTACTGGGGTGAATAGACATTCATGTTCATATTGTACCAGGAAAAGACACAGCACCTGTCCAAGGGGAAATGTTATTTGATTTGTGGTAAACACAACAGACCAGATTTGTTTAAATGACTCTTCACTACTTAACTCTCAGAGACACCATCTATTAATCACCTGAGAGTTAATCATCCTGAATTCCACCCATTAAAAGCAGAAGGCAATATTTAGAGAGCCACCAGCAAAGAGCACATGCAAAAAGCAATCATCATCTTGGATGTGGGCCAACCTTCACCCAGTTGCCTGTTAACTAACGACAAGGAACACAGCACACTGAAGTGAGATGGCTAAGGGGAGCCAGTTTTATTCGCTTTCCAAAGAAAATAATGAGTAATATAGAAAAAAAATGGCACTTTTGTGAAATTCAGAAAAATATTGTTATTTTGGAATTTCTAATCACCTCTGTTTTCTGTGGGCCTGTAAAGATTAAAAATGCATTGGATGGAGTCAGAAAGCTATAAACAGATGCATTATTATGAAGACATTATAAGATGTGAAGAAAAAAAAAACTTGAAAAATCTTCAGCTCAAACCCTACCCAATTATCTTTTTATTCTGAGGCAGTGTGGAAATAATATTATATTTCCAAGATAACTTATGTTGTTCTTTTAAAAAAACATATACAATGTTATATGATTTATCACATCATGAAATCTATCCCTTTCCTTTCTTTCTACAATTTGATTTTTGAAAAGTCACAAATGTTTCTTCAGAATGATATTGATGATACTATTTATGCTATTCTGAAGTGTAGTTCTAATAACACAACAGAAAATATCAGTTTTGTTTTCTTATACTAAGCAGCATTCTGCTTGCCTGAGGGTCTCCAGAAAACCCGTCATACGCAGGTAATTTCTTTGACAAAATATTTTTGTGGTGATTAACATTCACTGTCAACTTGATTGGATTAGGCATTACATCTGGGTATGACTATGAGGGCATTCCTATAAATATTTAGCTGAGGGAGATAGATCTTCCCTGAATATGGGAAATACCATCCAATGGACAGGGGCTCTGGAGTAAATAAAAAAGAGAAAGTGAACTGAGCACCTGCTGTTTGTTTTTTGGCTATTTTCGGGGGCCCACCACCCAGCTCCCAAATAAATTCACACATGGAGGCTTATTATCACTTATGAATGCTCAGCCTTACCTTGCCTTTGTTTCTTGCCAGCTTTTCTTAACTTACATTATCCTATCTATCTCTTGCCTCTGGACTTTTCCTTTTCTATTCCTGTATACCTTCTTTGTTTCTTAATCCATGGCTTGCTGTGTAGCTGAGTGGCTGGTCCCTGGAGCCCTCCTCCTTCTCTGGCTCCTTCCTTTTCTCCCCTCCTCCTAGATTTCTCCTTCTATGTGTTCTCTCTGCCTGCCAGCCCTGCCTATCCTTTCTCCTGAGGCTATTGGCCATGCAGCTTTTTATTACACCATCAGGTGTTTTAGACAAGCACCATAACACAGCTTCACAGAGTTAAACAAATGCAACATAAATAAAAGTAACACACCTTAACATAATATTCTACAACAAGCACCAGCATTCATCTCTCTCTGCTTCCTGCCTATAGAGGCAATGTGACCAACTGCCTCATGCTCCTGGCACCATGTACCCTCAAACTGTGACCCAACTACTTTTGTTGTTAGTCACATCATCAAGAAAAGTGAATACAATTTCCAAACTGCTATTACAGTGTCCTCATGACTGCCTTCAAGTGTGTCCCTTTTCTACCTGTTAAAGCTGAAGTAATATAGCTCCATTTCTCAGAGTATGGCTTTGGAACCCACTGACATGGTAGAATACAGGGACTTGAGTATTGACTTAATCCCCTAGCATACTTAGAATATCTTTAGCTGGCTAAATTTTAGACAAAATTATATTTTAATCTCAGTTCTGAAGACTTAGAAATTCTAAGATCAAGGTGCCCCAAAACTCATTTTTGAAAGTGTCCATCCACATTAGGGTCTTGGTTGAAAGACAACAAGCAAAAGAGAATTTATTATAACATGAATAGATGCCATTGATTGGGAAGTCCTGGAATTGGGGAGGTAAGGATTACTGGCAGAAGTAGTTCACTGGAGGCATGTTCTTGGTGCTGTAACTTGCCCTGTTCCATTCCTATATCTGTTTGCTCATGGCCACCATGAGTAGTTGCTGCATGCCACAGAAAAATGTAATGGAATCCAGCTACTATCACAAAAGCTACTACTTGGAAAGGTCAAGGACTTTTCCGAAAGTCAAGCCATGGCTTAAGGAGTCTCGGTGATATTTTAGCTTTTGTATGTATATTAGCCTGTTCCTGCAATGATTTTCTTGTATGCTATGTGTGCTTTCAAGAATTCCTAATAGTGTGTTTATCTGATATACTTCTCAAGCATTCTAGGCCATAATGGCGAACAGTCTCCTGACTTAAGGTAAATACCCTTCTGGAGACACTGCCTAAAGGACAGCTAGGTCCATAGCTTTATTTCTTATGCAAATCAAGCTCAGATCCTCCTTCCTCTTACAGGTCAAGTGGCATTCCAGAGCAACTGGCTAAGAACAAAAAGGGATTTTTGCACACCAGGTGAAGTGAAGTATTGAGGCAGAATTCCTAGCTCTGAGCAGAGTTGCCCCATCCAACTAGAAGTGGCAAGGCAGAGTTTTTGCAGATTGTAGGTGAATTGAGTTGGTCTGAGGAGGTTAACAGAGGAAGGAATGTAAAATTGGAGGATTGGAGGTGAAGATGAGGTCTAGAGCAAAAGAGTTTAGTTAAGACTAGGACAATGAGAGGCCAGGAAGAAAAGGGACAGGGAAGAGCTGAATGTGAGAACAGAACTGAAATTGTGTAGATAGAATTTTGTCTTAGAGGAATAAAGTGGACAGACGCAAAAGCATGGTGTACTTAGATTCATTTCCCACAGAATATCCCCACCATTAGTAGTGTCTCCTCTGGGCCCCTGGGAAGGAAACTAAGAGGCTGGACCTCAAAAGTTTCCAAAATGTCATCAACAAGCTCTACTCACCCAGAACTTTCTTACCATTAAGTTCTGCATCACCTGACCCGGAAGCAATGGCACCTGTTGGCTGTGATGGATGGCAGCCTCTGAAGCTACAAACCAAACGAAGCCTTCATCCCTTTGGTTGCTTAAGTTGAGTGTTCTGTCACACAGATGGAAGTCTGAAGAGTCAGAATCTTCTACTGGGTACTCTGCATGGTGACAGGGAACACATCGCCCCAGAGATCTTTTATAAGAATATAAACCCCAATTACAAGGCAGAGCTTTCAAGTTTGAAGCGCCTTCTGAATCACCCATTTGTTGACATATCAGCTCAGGGGTCAGTGAAAACATGTGACCTTAGGGAGACACAAACACGTAGAACATATTAAGTCCATAAAATCTCTGCAAGCCTCACTGAGTCTTCATAAATACATTGAAGTCTGAGGGTAAGTCCTCACTTAGTTGACAGATTTGTCTTTATCACTCATTTTCGACCTAGTTTATACACTTCTTTCTCCAAGTTTCTTATAACATTACCTAAATGGTATTGTTCACCAGAATGAGATTGATTCCAGTAAGGAAAGGGAAACTGTAAGGAATTTTTACTCAAACTCCAACTTTCCAGATTATTTTAATGCTATGCAAAAGAGGAAGATGCTCTGGCTTGGCCTTACAGTGAAATTTGTTCTTACAATAAAATAGAATGAAGACTTGGAGCAAAGGAAATATTTATCAAATGTTCTGTAACATGCAAGACAGTCACACACTATTTTAGTTAATCTTCATGATTGTGTCAATCTTCCTTGCCTATCATATAGATTTCAATCCTAAGCCAAATGGAATATTTGCTTGGACTACATTAATATAGGACTTTAAAATCTTATGAAATTTTAATTTGGTGTTTGTTTGTGCATTTGCTTGGGTTGAGTGCGGTGTGTGCCACATGTGGAGGTCAGAGGACACCTTGCAGGTCTCCTCTCTTCTTCCACTATGCATGTCTCGGGATTAAATCTCAGCTTGTCAGGATTTGTGGCAGATGTTTTTCTTTTGCCACTGAGCCAAGAAATCGGCCCTCTTAACTTTAGACATTTTTCTTTCTATTTTTTACTATATTACTAAAATAAATTGGTACACATTTTTAAAAAGAAAAGTAAATAAATAATTAAGTTCTCTTTCTTTTTTTGTAACTATAATACTGTAGTTCAGGCTGTCACTTTGCATGCCAGTGAGCAAGAATGGGAATTGAATGTTCAAGATGATTTTTGTTCAGAGAACTAGGGCTCTGAGAAGGCAAAAGGTCAACATCTTAGAAAAATTTGCCTTCGGTCTCCTTTCCAGACTTTATAGGGAACAGACTATCTACAATATCTACAGGGGGTGATACAAAGGCAACCTGTCATTCCAGATCTCAGCCTTGCTTCTCTGGTCAGGTGACCAGCTTTGAGTTGACTTCCATAGTTTTGGTGCCCCTCTCCTTATTGTCTCCTGCACTGTTCTCCAATTCTCTGGGCATCATCTGGTCTGAGGCACTTCATAAAACACTGAATCCAACTGGTGTCTTCCAATATCAGTCTTTCACTATGCCAAGGCCATGTTCTTTAGAGGAGATTAACTCAGTACAAACATCATTAACAGTGTCTATACACTAAGCTGATAATAGCATGAACATACAGATTTGATTCTACCTTATGAGTGCAGATACATGCTCATAGAATATAAAGTATCTCCATCCCCTAATTTGACCCTATCACCTACTCACTAGCCTATACAGACTGTCCCTGAGGAGGTGTTAGGATTGTTCAGAATAGCCAGACATTGGTAACAACTTCAGATATTCTGTTCAGGGAACACTTTGAGGCGTAATTTCCTGTCAGATTCATTGTGTTTGCCACTATAGACTGTGAGGCTTATTGTAATTGCATACTTAACTACAATTCATTGAGAAATGAGAATTGGTCAACATAGTGGATACACATCCCCGGGTTACCTGATCTTGGGTGGTAGGCAATAAGACAGTTGAGCATTGGTTCCACCACTTATAATTCACGTTTACCTAAAAATTTTAAATTGAAATTCAAGACTCATCTTTAAGAACACCAAGGCCACAGTTTTTAGTCAGAATTTTTATTGAAAATAGATAGATTTTTATGCAGTATATTCTGAGTATGGTTTCTTCTCCCCAACTCCTCTCAGATCCTCCTTACTTCCCCAACCACCCTAATCCACATCCTTTCTTTTACAATGGAAACAAGGATCTAAATAATAATAATAATGATAATAATAAATAAAAAATAAAAATGGGCAATACAGAATAGAGCAAAACAAACAAACATAAGAAAAAGATCTGCGGGGTGTAGGGTCAAGAAGCACCTTTAGTAGACACAGAGAAATATGTTTGCACACATAAATCCAATTAAACACTTTCTTGTTTATGTACAGAGTGTATGTGTGTGAAAGAAAGAAAGAGACAGACAGACAGACAACAGAGACTTTACCATCATTTTATCATTGGAAGTCAGCCAACACAAAGACTTGTTTCTCAACATAGGGATAAATAACACATAACTCTGAGTATTTGAAATTTGGCTCCAGGAGAACAATTGCACCGGAAACTAATGCCTTTCTGCACCTGCAAAGTGAAAAGAGTCTCCTTATAGGCACATCCCCACCTTCTTGGAGACAGTGCTCAGGTGTCAGTAAAGGCCATCTCTCAGAGGTGGAATTCCATTTTAGACTACAGGCATCCAATCAATAAGTTTGCCAAGCATTCCATAAATACATCTATAAGAATATCTTCCAGGTTTTTTCCCCCACTAGACCTGACATTTTCCTCTCTCAGATGGTACATTTCTGCTTTCAATATTTTAAAGACAACGTCACAAGTCCTGCAAGCATTTCAGGTATTCCAGCTCTCCTCAATGGAGCCGTGTTTCCATTTGCCGGGCAACAGACACAATCCATCCCTGTTCAATGTCTCAGTGGCGTCTCAAACCCCATAGTCTTTGACCAATACCCAAAGAAAGACTAAAAAGGCATCAGAAATGAAAGAGAAGTGGTAAAAAAAAAAAATGAAACTTTCCCTTTGATCTGCCCATTTTGAATATTTAGTGGCACAGACAGAACAGTAGAGGAGGAAATGCCTCATCTTCAAAGCAGTATCTAAATAGTCTATGACAGCCAATTATTGCATCCAGCCAGGTCCTTCACACTTTCTACTTCAAATGAGAAGCAAACGGGAGCAGCGCTTCTCTCCACAGGAAGCTCCTTTTGATGAGAATATTTATACCTGAGAACTGGAAGGATAGAAATACGATGGCCTCACACCAACCACAATATCTGCCTTTGCAGGAGTCATTTAGTCCAGTTGTTACTAAGTATTCAGACCCCGCCAATAGAAACCTATCCCCTTAATTAAAACAATCCCTGTGAAAATCATGAATTCAATGTGGTAAATATGATCAGAAAAATAACAAACAAACAAATTCTACAAGGGCCCAGTTACACCGAAAGCAGAGGTAAAATAATGACCTTGTTATAGCAAAGTCTACTTTGGCTCTTTCTTTAAGAAAACCCAGACAACTACCTGTCCTGAAACAGTGGCTCAAAACCTTAGAACAGAGACCACAGAGCATTGCTGAGGATTTCTGTGTGAGAAGCAGAAGAAAATGAGAAGAGAAAGAGTAGAAGAGAAGGGAGAGAGGAATTAAGAAGGCTCTTGGAGAATTGCCATGAAATGTGTCCTGACTCTCTGGAGGAGGGTCCCTGGGATTAAAATTCCAGGACCTCTAAATCCTTAGAAACACTTTGTTTCCTTTGTAATGGATACCACCCTCCCAACACCTCTTATTATTTTATGTTTAGTAAAAATGACAAAAATCCAGATGTTCATTGGCTTAAGATGGGGCTGCTCCCCATCCACCCATCAAAAGTTGACCATGTCTCCTTGGACAACCTGTCTACAAAGAGCCTTACTCCACAGCACGGCCTGCTGGGCGTCACTGCTTCTTCAATGTTTCCATTTAAAACATTTCTGGTGTGTGTGTGTGTGTGTGTGTGTGTGTGTGTGTGTGTGTGTGTGTAAGTATGTCTGTATTCCGCAAGCATGAGTCCTAGCAGAAGGTATCAGACAGCCTGAAGCACGTTACAGGCCACTGTAAGCCAGTCAAATGTGTGCTGGAAACCAAATGCAGGTTCTCCTGACTGCAGCACCACCGTCTAGCCACCAGCTTCTCCACTTGCTACACCTTTGGCCCCGAAACTTTCCCATGACCCCAGGGTAATTGTAAAGCAAATATGCAAATCTCAAACATTTACTGATTTAAAAAGTCCCAAGGAATTTTAGATTAAAGTAATTCCTTGGTATACATATAACTTGGCCATGTATTCAAGAAGATTGAAGATTATTAAAGTAAATTTGCTTTTTTTTTTAATTTGGTACTTTGTTTTCTTTTTTTAATATATATTAAATCTTATTTTATTTTATTTTATAATTTAATTTAATTTTACATATCCACGGATTCCCTTGTTCTTCCCCCTCCCCTGTCCTTCCCCCCAGACCAACCCCCATTCCCATCTCCTCCAGGGCATAGACTCCCCTGAGGATTGAGTTCAACCTGGTAAATTCAGTCCAGGCAGGTCCAGTCCCCTCCTCCCAGGCTGAGCCAAGTGTCCCTGCATAAGCCCCAGGTTCCAAACAGCTAGCTCATGCACTGAGAACAGGACCTGGTCCCACTGCCTGGATGCCTCCCAAACAGATCAAGCCAATCAACTGTCTCACTTATCCAGAGGGCTTGATCTAGTTGGGGGCTCCCCAGCTATTGGTTCATAGTTCATGTGTTTCCATTCATTTGGCTATTTGTCCCTGTGCTTTTTCCAACCTTGGTCTCAACAATTCTTGCTCATACAAACCCTCCTCTTTCTTGCCAATTGGACTCCTGGAGCTCTACCTGGGCATGCTAATGATATGGAGGTGTTTGTTTGTTTTCACATAAGAATTATATCTTGTCTGAGTATTCGATCCACACAACAGGGACAGTCCTCACTGTTTTCAGAGTTTTATCAATATTTCAATCTCATAACCATCAATGCTGAGAATGCCCCTTTGTATAAGCGCACAGAACAAAATGACAGAAGTATGTTCAGAGCCATTCCAGAAAATGTTGGAAATTCTGTCCTGAATCCCAAGCCAAAATTCCTTGAAAGACTTTTTAATGAAACTCATGTAGCAGCTCAGCAATTAAAACAGTTTTCTAGTTTGGTTACATTTTATTTTATTTTAGTTATTCTATGAGTGTATGTATAGGGGTGTGTGTGTTTGTGTGTGTGTGTGTGTGTGTGTGTGTGTGTGTGTGTGTGTGTGTGT
>CABHPR010121597.1:0-22804 GCA_902168415.1 Peromyscus melanophrys | reverse complement strand
AATACAGTCTGAATCAATGGTGATTCAGATAGGGACTCTTGGTATCTTTGTTGTTTTTGTTTTGTGTTTTGAGATAGGGTTTTTTCTGTGTAGCCCTGGCTCTCTTGGAACTAGCTCTGTAGATCAGTCTAGCTTCGAACTCAATGAGATCTGCCTGCCTCTGCCTCCTGAGTGCTGGGATTAAAGGCACGTGCCACCACTGCCTAGTGACTCCAGGTTTCTTAATGGCTTTTTGATAGATTGGAGAATATTCAAAGGCTAAGTTATAAATGGAGTCCTGGTTGAAGTCTGACTTAGTAAATCCACTGGCCCCAAGGACAAGCCCTGTGGTCCTTTCTTTCACCTCTGAATGTACAGTTGAAATTGACATATTTGACAGGTAAAGTAACTGTCACATTGTGCCTTCCACTATTGGAGTAAGAACCAAGTGGAAGCCTGGGAAACTGACAATGCATACCCAAGCAAAAGAATAAAGAAATAAAATGTAGAATAAATGCCATTCTTAAAAATGTCTACATGCAAGAGTTATCATTCTTCTTGTATCTGTTTAATTCACCAATGTAGAGACACTGAGTAGATGCTCCAGAGCGCAGGCTGCAACAGTCTCCACCAATACAGTTGTAGCCACCACAGTGGGCAGTGGAAACCATGGCACATTTCAACAGTACATCGTCTTCACATGTACAGCTCTTACTTTGCCAGACACCTTCTTTCCTTAATCACAAGGAGGTACCAGAAACCACAAGCATTTTCATGGAGCTGAAAAATAAACATTTACAGTGTTGTGCAAGAATAACCCTCTTCCCTTAGTCATAGGATTGTCTAAAGAAATCACCACCCTCTGGATGTCCTTCATGTCTCTACTGATAATGGGGGAGATTATCTAGAGGTGGTAACCATACCAAAAGTATTAGTGTGGAGATGAATCCCAAAGGATAGGATGGGAGGAGTAAACAGTAACACTCTAAAGTGTTCAATGATCAGAAGCATGTTGGAATCTCCTTCAAGTTAGGGTATCCTTGTGCTTCCTATCACACCTGTGGATACACACACACACACACACACACACACACACACACAGAGAGAGAGAGAGAGAGAGAGAGAGAGAGAGAGAGAGAGAGAGAGCAAGATGACTAACAGGCACCATTTCACAAAGAGAAATACTGTTCTAAACAATATCCCAATCAGTGAGAAAGTTTGCCATGTTTAAGTAAAGTTAATCTTAAAACAGAAGCAGATTTAAAACAGGTCCACATTGTAGGGAAAGAAACTTTACCCTTTAATGATTAAGGCATAAAACCAGCAGGACCTAAAGATGCTAGGCATCTTAGTGGTGAGGAAAGAAGTTAATTAGAATAGGTATCATGCCCTGGTGGCTGGTTACAACATAGACTCAGGTTGTGTGTGCAAGGCCATACTGTCTGCAATGCAGAATCTTTTGTGTTTTAAACCACAGTTGCTTTAAAAGTTGCCATCATACTAGTTTTCAGTTGGGATGGGCACCTTACTGTAACACAAATTGCTAAACAGTCTTATTAATAAAAAACCCAGAGCCAGATATTGGGATGAAAGCTGAAAGTTCAGAGAAGCAGAGAAAGCCACAGCCAACCTCACCTCACCAACTCCTCAGCTGATCTTGTTTCCTCAGACTAAAGGCCTCTGAGTCCTCACCCCTGAGGGTCTCAGTTGAACTGCTGCTAAAAAGCCTCTAGTTCCTGGTCCTCACACCTTATATACCTTTCTGCTTCCTGCCAGCAACTCCTAGGATTAAAGGCATGTGTCCTTCCCAAGCAAAGACATGAGATATCAAGTGCTGGGATTAAAGGTGTGTGCCACCATGCCTGGCTCTGTTCCCAGTGTGGCCTTGAACTCACAGAGATCTAGACGGATCTCTGCCTCCTGAGTGATAGGGCTAAAAGTGTGCATGCCACCACTGTCTGGCCTCTATGTCTAATCTAGTGGCTGGCTCTGTTCTCTGATCCTCAGATAAGTTTCATTTGTTAGAGCACAAATAAAATATCACCACATGATCACATGATGTGATCACACAATTCAATTTTTCTCATCATAGCCTGTGTTCTATCCAATCCCATCACAGGTTGAACAGGACCAACAACAGTTCACTGTAAGCTGAAAGTGGGGTATCTGGTATGCAGGGAAGCAGGACCACTGAGCACACAGGAACTACACAAGTTGGTAGGTCAGGGCCCTTCTGCCATCAGCCTAGCATGCTTAAGACCCCAGCTTCAATCTCCAGCACTGCAGAGAGGCAGCAAGACAGATGGGGGGAGGGAGAGGGAGGGAGATCTCCTGTTGGTCAATGGTTTGCTTGATTTATCTAACAAAAGATCAGAATATATAGAAATTTCCAGGTAGGAACAAATGCCCTAGCTGGCTAATAGCGGTCATAAAAGAATCTGAAGTAACAATAAGTAAGTCATCACAAAACGTGAAGATCTTTTTATCATGCCCCTCCCCACACACACAAAGCATTTACAGTGGAGCAAGTATTAATCAGCACACAGAATGGCCAAGCAGCAGATACCAGCCTCTGCTGAGATTGCCTTTGTTTTCTAAGCTCCTGTGTTTGTATTTTTTTTTTAAATTATGAGACTGTGTCATTGTAGCAAAAGAAAAACAAACAAAAATAATAACTAGGAATAAACTGAGATGGGCAGGCTGGATCGTGAGCATCCAGACACAGAACCAAGTGCAGCCCCGAGAAAGGATGTCATGTTGTGAATGATGTTTTGCTTATCAGAACCCAGAGGGGTTTTCCAGAAAAAAAAGAATCAGTTAATTTGTGCTCATTAAGACAGCAAAACCAATCTGTCAACCTGACCCTCTCTGCCATCCTCCTAGGAGCCTGGGGGCTGGCTGACCATAAGCTATGGGAGACTTGGCTGCCTGGCTGCTGGTTAGACTATCCCATCGAGATGCCCCTGTGGATAGGAACGTTCAAGTAAGTGCAGCCAGCTTTCTCCTCCTTCCTTGGAGGTGTTCAAGGATTTTTTTTCCTAAGGATGCTTTTAAATGTCCACATTAGTTGAGAGATGTGGATCGGATGTCTTCTTGCATCCAAAGAACATGCTTATTCTTGCATCTTGGGAGCCAACAGCAGAGTGTAAGATTAGAGAGGGGGAAAGACATTGGATACACAGACACAGTCAGCCTCGGCCTCTGGGTTGGTAATAGCATTCTTGTTGAGCAGATGCAGGCAGAGCTGACAATCCTTGGCAGGTGGGGATTCATTTATTCTAGAGTCACGAGGGCCGAGTGGCAACAGTGTTCATCACTTGGTGATAGGGACAGCTGCTGTTGTGAGCACCTCCTCTGGTGCGGTTTTCCTTGCTTTCATCAGAAGAAAAGACCATCGGTGCTTCCGTGGATGCTGATCGGATATTGAATCACCTTTATTAGATGATGAAGGACCAACCAGGGCATGTTTTCTTTGTTTTGTTTTTTTTTCTCCAAAGTACCTTGTGTTGCCAAACAAATGTCTATGATAAATAGCAGTTACTGCATTAAAGCTAAGTGGTGACAGGTGCATGTACTACTTCATTCCAGATCTGTAAACACAAACACCTCAACATACACAGAGTTAAAACATTTCAGTGCCCATGTCAGCAAAACCATGCTTTGTAAAGATCTCTAAGTAGCACCTTTAGTAAATTTCTACTTAATGAATGTAGGCATAGAATAATAAATGAATGATGAATGAATGAATGAATGGGTGGATGAATACATGGATTACTACTACAATGTAAGCAATATGACTGCTTTGCATAGCATACTGCAAGCATTACTTCTTGTTATGGTTTTAGTTTCAAGTGTCCCTCACAGGCTCCTGGTGTGAACGCTTGGTCCTCAGCTGGTAGTCTGACTTGAGAAGCTTTCTAAGGAAACCTGTAGAAAGAAGGTGGGACCTAACTGCCAGAGTAGGTCACTAGGGATGAACCTTTGAAGACTGTACCCTACCCAGATCACTGATGCTTCCTAACCTGTCATGATGTGAACAGCCTCCACCACACATTCCTGGTGCCATCAGTAAGTTCCACCCCCACGATGGACTGATATCATTAGTCCAGATACATCATTCTTCTTTAAAGTTGTTTCTGTTGGGTATTTTGTTACAGAGACTCGGAAGAAATACTACACTTGTCTCCTAACTGCTATCTTGAAATTGTCTTGTTCAAATTATCCAGAATCCAGTAGCATGTCCCTGAAACATCTTCATTTCAACATTTAATCTTGTTCTCTCCACCCCAGTCTCACCTGCTTTAAGGTAAATTGTGGTGATATTGTGTTCCCTAATATATTGTGCACCCTGATAAACTTATCTGGGATCAGAGAACAGAACAGCCACTAGATATAGAAGCCAGAAAATGGTGGCACACACACCTTTAATCCTAGCATTCCGAAGCCAGAGATCCATCTGGATCTCTGTGAGTTCAAAGCCACACTGGAAACAACCAGGCATGGTAACACACGCCTTTAATCCCAGGAAGTGATGGCAGGAAGCAGAAAGGTATATAAGGCATGAGGACCAGGAACTAGAGCCTTTTTTAAGCTTTTAGCTTTTAGCAGCATTTCAGCTGAGATCAATTTGGATGAGGATTCAGAGGCTTCCAATCTGAGGAAACAAGATCAGCTGAGGAATTGGCAAGGTGAGGTTGGATGTGGCTGGTTCTGTTCCTCTGATCTTTCAGCGTTCACCCCAATACCTGGCTCCGGGCTTGTTTTTATTAATAAGACCTTCTAACATTTGTGCTACAGTAAATGGTAAGTATACTTATAATCATTCCATTGCTATGATGGTCCTTTTTAATCATGTGGGCCGATTCCCTGGGAACTCCCTTTTTCCACCAAACCTCCCAGCCCTCCCTTCTAGTCCATTTCTATTCGTGATAGTCACTGATCCCCAGAAACACTCCCTACCAGGGACTCCACAGCCACTACACTGCCTAGGACAAGAGCAACCAAGTAACAGAAAACCCAACCAACAAAGACAAGAACAGATGTTGACACCAAGAAATACCTCCTAACTTCAGTTAGCTATATCCAAGCACAAAAACACAAACACAAACACCCAAGATAATATGTCCCTCCTGGAAGTCAGTAACTCTATTCTAGTACACTCTGAGAGTGAGATGAAGCACAAGACAAGGACTTCAAAATAGCAGTATGAATATGTTCAAGGACCTTAAAGATAATATGAATAAATCCCTTAATGAAGTCTGTTAATCATGTGGGTTGCTTCATGTCACTGAAATGACACCTCTTCATAAATTTAATAAAGAATTGGGAAGTGTCCTCTACCTAAGTTTCTAATCTGCAGTGCTGTGCCTTGTTTTCATACAACAGGAACTCTTTATAGGAAACACCAAGCATCGTAAAGGCCAGGGTTCTGTGTCCTGGGGGCCCTCGGCCTTGTCCTAATGATGAACTGAAAACATTTCTATCCCTGGAGCCTAGATTCAGGCCCTTAGAACCCATGTGTTCTAGAGACTAGTTTCAACATGTTGGAGCCAATCTTAGAGCTTCTGATGATATGGACATTCTAAAGACATGACAGAGGTCTTTTTTCCCAGGAGGATTCTTAATCCCATATGCCAATTCATACAGCAAAGCCCTCACTATGTGTTAACAGTACCACTGTAGTGCAAGGCTCGGTAAGGCAGAACTCAAAATGTCTGGATTGCTTTTATTGGGTAGACTATTAGTTTATTGCACCAGGTAAGACAATGGGTAACACTTGTTGGTTATAGAAAGGAGGGGCTTGTGGAAGAAAAGGAGAAGCATTTGCTAGTCTAACACGGGATGTCGCTCTCAACCCCCACTCCTTGTAAAAGTACTTCACATAAGGCTGGCTCATGTAATTTCCACATAGTTTCTGTGATGAACAGAATTCTTGTCTCCTCTTTTGAGATTAGGAAACTGACACCAGCTTTGAAACACGGGCCGTGTTTAAGACACAACAAAGAAGCCATGTCCAATTAAAATGAGGAGGATCTACTGTGTGACACGTCCCTGAGCCGTGCTAGGCACTTACGCTGTCTGCATGCAGCAGCCTGGGCAGACAGCCAAAGGCATGGAAGGCAGAGGTCAGTTCATTCTGTCTCTGTGCCACCGTGGTCCTTCTGCTGTGGCTCTGCAAACAAAATTTATTTTTCATGCTCTCTTGGCAGCAACTTACAGAATTTAAAGTGGGAAGGCCCAATCTCACAAAATCGTGTTTGACCACAGACATATTGCACGCTCCCACTCTCGACAGCTTTTTGTGAGAATTAACACTCCGAGAATGTATAAATGTTTATTCCTTTGGCCAGTCTCTGCTCTGTTAGGCCTTCTCCTTTCGACCTTTTGGAAAACTATTTTACTCAAATGTAGCCCCCGAGGCGGGAAATGCCGTCCGGAAGCTGCTGTTAGTTTTGTTACATGATTCTGTTAGTGGAGGGATTTCACAGGGTGGCAAAGATAAGCAAAAACAGAGTGGGTCTGAAAAGATGATGTTCTTAATGGTCAACCATCCTCCCATGTTTCTGTAGAATGTCAGGATTTACATAAGCAAAGTGTTCTTTCCTCAAAACCATTCGTATGCCGTATCTCAGTGTTGTCACAGTGAAATTTACTTGAAAATACTTTACCATCAACAGGGTGATGCAAGTGTGTGTGTTGTGTTTAAAGCACATTCTAGGGCAGCCAATTGTCCTGGCAGGAACTCTCATTTCTTGGATGGCCAGCTAGCAGGGTGTAGCTTTCAATACATCGGAAAGGGGACACTCTAAAGACCCTCCTACAGTATTCGAGCTATGTTAGTATTTGATCTAATGCTTCCACACAGCAAAATGAATGTCAGAAACAAGTTCAATATTTGAAGCTAGTTTAATGATGCTTTGCCTACAGTGCAAATACCAATCCCAGTAAATTCCGGGGTGTCTATCTCCCAGAGAAGCCATTTCTAAATGATCCCCCAAGGGCTGTCCAGGTGCTGGCCCTGGATCAGAGGATCCTAGTTTCCTGGTGCTTACAGAAAGGCAACTAGATCCTCTCTAAAATAATACACAGATAGCCTCAAGGGAACCATTCAAATAAGCTCCAGCCAGACACCAAAAATGACAGAGGGGTGTGCGGAACAATCTACAACAGCGATGGTCCTAATAGGAATGTTCATATCTTGGATGGTCAGTTAGAGTGCTGTCACTGCATCAGAAAGCCTGTAAGGCAAGCCATGTGCAGTTTTATGCCCAGTTAGAGCATATTTACTAAAGGTCTAAACGTGGTAGAACATAATCTCGGAAGACCTCTATCACTTCTATGCTACTCCAGCACAGGTAGCCCCTGCCACCACAAACTTATGGAAAGTATGCATAGTTAGGGAAGACTTCAGCATTCTGCTCTTCTACTGGACAGTAGGTAGGTTGACTAGAAAGCTACAAGTAAGAGTTTTGACTGTTTTCGTGATAAATAAATGGCACGTGTTTGAAGGACAGACATGTTTATGTGGAGTTAAACGCCATGCAATGTATCAGTAAATCACTGAAACAATTATATCCTTCTGTATCAGCTAAAAAAATTAATTGAAATAACCTCTGGTTGGATTGGTAAGCTCAAGGCAATGGAGGTCTGGCTAACAACCCAAGTCTTGGGAGGTCATAATCCTAATGCACAGATTAGTGATTGTTAACGAACCTGAACTAGCAGCAACTGCTTTCTACAAATCTACACTTATATCCATTGGTATAAGCTACTCTCAGCCTTAATCAAAGAGGCCTTTCCTCACAATAAATGGCTGTGAACACAGAGGCTCAGAGCCACCCAGAAGGCACAGAATAAGCAACGATCATGGGCTCAGCCCTAAACAAGCTATAAATACCACCTACTCTGAGTCTCAGAGGACACTGCAGGAGAAAGCAAGAAGTATCTAAGAGCCTCAGGACAGGGAGAGGGCTATGAAAAGCCAGTCTGGAGACTCCACATACTCATTACAACCAGTCACTCACTACAGCTGCATTAACCTGCACTGAGCCCACAGGACAGACTTTGCCAACATTCAGTTGTGGAAGGGAAAGCAGCTCCCTGGGCCTTTGCCTTTACAGCTAGACTATTGGCTATTTATAGATTCTAGGAGAAGGGGAATTGCTGTCTTTAGTTGTATACCCACTTGTGCTGACTAGTTCTATGTCAACTTGACACAAGCTAGAATCATCTGAGAGGAGGGAGCCACATTTGAGAAAATGCCTCTATAAGACTGGGTTGTGGTCAAGCCTGTGGGGCATTCTCTTAATTAGTTACTGATGTGGGAGGGCTTATCCCATGTGGGTGGGGCCACCCCTGGGCTGGGGATGCTGTAAGAAAGCAGGCTGACCAAGCCAGTAAGCGACCCTCCTCTTTGACTTCTGCATCAGCTCCTGCCACCAGATTCCAGCCCAGTTTGAGTGCCTGTCTTGGCTTCCCTCAATGGACTGGGACTCAGAATATATAAGCTAAATAAACCTTTTCCTCCCCAACTTGCTTTTGGTTATGGTGTTTCATAACAGCAATAGAAACCATAACTAAGACACCATTGCTGAGCCCAGAGGGCTCCAACAGATAGCCCCAGACCCGAGGTCACACAGATGACTGTGGATAAACTCACTGAGTGACAGAACAACTTGAGCAGACATGAATGTGTGAGAGAGATTTGTGGGGAGAACATGGATGGACAGGGGTGCTAGAGAGCTGGGGGATGAAAGCAGTCAGAGTGCATTGTCTATGGGAGTAAAATTGTGGAACAAAAATTTTAACAAATAAAAAGTCTTGAAGAACGCCTAAGACAGGAAGACTGTCCGTGTGTGTTGAAACTCTTTACACTTGATGATTTTCAGTAAGCATCTGCTTATAGAGAGGCTCAAAAGTGGAATCAGCTTTAACAGCATCCATTTCCCTCTAAAGCAGGGGTTCTCAACCTTCCTAATGCCTTGACCCTTTAATACAGTTCTTCATGTCCCACCCCACCATAGAATTACTTTGTCGCTACTTCATAACTGCAGTTTTGCTCCTGTTGTGAATCATAATGTAAATGTGTAATATGCAAGATATCTGATATGCAACCCCAAAGGGGTCACGGCCCACAGGTTGAGAACCGCTGCTCTAAAGGAACCTGGGAACATTTAAAAATGTTAAGGTGCTGCTGATCCTCTGGTCTCTACCTATGCCACTACTCCCCCAGAGCAGCCTTTTATTATCTAGCACACAATATTGCTTGCCAAACCCTGTAGCTGTCTTTCTCTTTGTCATAGGTATGTGTATGTGGTGTCTGTGAAGGTGTATATGCGCATTCTTATACGTGTGGGAACATGTGAGAGGGGGTGTGCGTGTTAGGGCCTGAGGTTGATGTTAAGAGTTATTCTAGCTCTTTCTCCACCGTATGTATTGAGTCAGGATCCCTAACTTGATCCCGGAGCTCACAGATACGGCAAGCCTAGATGGCCAGCTAACTCTAGGGATCCAGTCTCCACATTCCAGGTGCTAGCAATGAAGGTGAGCCACCAAATCCCCCTGTCATTCCCACAGGTGCTGGGCATCTGACCGCCGGTCTTCATGCTGGCTGCTCGTATAGCAAGGGCTTCAACTGCCGAGCCATCTCCCCAGTCCCAACTGTTTTTTGTCTTTCTTTCATGTTTCTGCCATAGTATGTGTCGCAGGAATAACATGTGACTTCCTGCTCAAAAGCCTGGCAACATCCCACTCCCACCATTCAATGACAGAATAAAGTAGAAGTCCTTAAATCCAAAGATAGTTGAAACCCAACACCTGTTTCCTCCCTAGCTTCCCTTCTTCTGCCAGTTGTCCTGAGTTACCACACACATGCTGGTCACTTACAAGCTGTCTGCCTTTGCTCCAGGGGCTCCATCTCTAAGGGACACACACCTTTCCTTATCTATCTGTCAAAGCTTTGGGTGATGTCACCTTCTCCAGGAATCTTTCCTGTTCCCCTAAAACATAAATAATCCTTCCTGCTTTTATTATTCCATGTGGCTAAGTTTGATGACTATTGTAAATTGGGTATTTATCCTACCTATCCTGGGAAATTAAGCTTAGAAGGAATGAATCATCCTTAATTTATGTTCCATACAGCACAAAAATTGTATATACTCAGTTGGTACCTCTGAACTACATACTATATATGTGTGCTTAATTTTAATGAATGGCTTCTTGACCATCTGTTTAAAATAAGTGGCATTCTGGGGCTGGGGATATAGTTCCATTGATAGAGTGCTTGCCTGAAATGTATACCACTCTGATTTTGATTCTCAGAATGGTATATACTGGATCTGGGGGCATACGCCTGTAATCCCTGTGTGTGTGTGTGTGTGTGTGTGTGTGTGTGTGTGTGTGTGTGTTCAGAAGTTCAAGGTGACTCTACTGCATAGAGAATTGGAAGCTGGCCTAGGATATCGGAGATGCTGTGAAAAGCTCAGGGGTAGAATGAAAGGAAAGAAGTAGCTTTCAAATTTAAATGAACACAAATGACATGATGGTGGTACAAAACGTGGTTATCATGGTAGTGTCTTGTGTAACTTTTCCTGGAGAGATGCAGATATATATCTACTCTCCCCTCTAGTGCAACAAAGACAGGCCAAAGAAATCTCTTCACCAAAGTCTACCTTGGAAAACCAGTGAGTCTGAAGAAATAACTTATAGGAATATGGGTGAGGTATTACTTACAGGAGCATGGATGACTCAAGGCAGCTCCTTCACTAAAGTCTTCCCCCAGCCTGGGTGACAACTCATAAAAGCTATATCCTTGGAGGTTCCTGAAGTATTTGTAGCTAGCTTAACTGATCAGAAATGTTCTTTTCCTTAGCAGTTGTTATTGCTTGTATAACATTGGAGGGGTCTTGTGAATCTTGTTAGTTTTAGGAACTTCCTGAGATTTAGAAGATGCTTATTTCCTAAGTCTTAAGAAGGCTTTTTCAGGATTAAATGCTTGTTTGGAGAAAATTGCTACACAACACTTTACCTCTTCCCCTGGGTCTTACATGCTTTCTATCACCTCCTCCACAATGTTCTCTGAACTGTAGAGGGGGTAATGGAGATATCTGGTTGTTTTATTTTTCATTACATCAGTAGTCACTTGTTTTTAAAAGTTGATGGATTATGAGTCTTCGAAGTACATCAGCTAGTCAAAAAGTAAGTTTCCCTCCATGACCACTTAGGGCTGACAGCAACAGTGATCTATGTACATAAACACAAATATTTTAGTCACATCACGTTCAGCTTCCCAAGCCACTGGCTTTTGTCACAGTTTACAGTAGCAGATATGGATTCCATCATACAGCATGGACCTTAAATCTAATTGGAAATCAGTTGGTTACATGTATAATAGTTGTAGCGCTATTCCATCAATGGGCCCATCTTTCCCAGCAAATAGATCCTATAGCAAAACCATGGCAAATCTCCTCCAGCAGCCTATGTGACACCTTCTGGCACAATGGAAGCCAGCTAGCAAGAAGGAAGCTTCTAATTCGATCCCAGCTTGATTTCTCCATATCCTGCAGCCAAAGTACATGGTGCAACAGGACTTATTGTCTAGTTCTCCCATGCAACTAACAGCAGTGACAACCTTCATGGTTTGAGGGGCTCCAGGGACCTTTCAGGCTAAAAACTCACAGGGAAGCATCCCACACATGGCACCAGAATTTTCACTTAACAATCTCATCATTTCTGGGAGTGCCTTTAGTCTTTTCCTGCTCACACAGGGTGCCTATGTTGAGCCTCCTGAAGTGCCCCCTTTACTGATCTTCCTGATTTTTTTTTTTTACAAATATGAAAGACACTCAATGGTTAGAACTAATAATGAAATGTTTCTGTGGAGGGTGGTCAGGATTTCTGAAGGCCCACCTCCTTCCATTCCAAATAAGTGCCAGTGGGTTTTGAATGGATAAGGGGATACTAAACAAATATCAACAAGATCCAATATAGTATGGGGAGATTTCACTATTTCTGTCAATTGTTTAGTCAAAAACAGTTGGGTACACAAGCATGGGTGGAAGACACCATTGAGTCTTCCATGAACCGCAGATAATTTCCATGAGCCGCCCAGCCTCCTTCATCCTGAAGGGACTGAGAATGCTGCAGGGCTACTGTGTCTCTTCCCACCCTTGATGATGGTCTCAGTAGGACTAGTGCTGCTCAGCCCGGCTCACAACTAAGAGCAGCGTTCTAACTGCCAGGCCTACTGCAATTTCCCTTTCCATTGGCTCCACCTGGTTGTTAATAAGATCCTGGGATGGATGAACAATCTCCACCTTCAGAATACTTTTTTTGGTAGGGGGAAAGTATACCCTGAATACTCTAGGGAGTGATGCCTGCCAACCCCTGAGTTAAGACTTACCTTCTATAAACTGTTGTTCTCAGGCTTCAAAGCCTTCCAAATGCTAACTAGATATACAGCATGCCATTTTCTGTTGAATTTTTCTCTAGGAACTCCAGCTTGATACAAACTTTGCCCATTTGCTTGCTTTGGAGAAGCTGCTCTGTATGTTTTGTTCTGATTGCTTTTGCATTTTAAGAGCCCCACTTACATACAGTCAAGGTGATTCAGACCTGCCAAGGTCATTCAGATCCTCCAAAGCTTAATTACTTCAGAAAGACCATGGCCCACCACAGAGCTCAGCAAAGCCACAAAAGCCTCACACCCATCCCAGATACCTTTGGAATCAGTTTCTTTCCTTAGTGTCCCGTGGAACATGTTTCTATGTGGCCCAGTGCATTGGGTGGAAAATACAGCCTCTCTCATCCTTAATTCCCTGTGAAACACTTGTCCTTCTGTTATCTTCCAGTTTTTTATTCTCATGGGGACCTCAGAGGGCAATATACAAGCCCCACATGAGCTAGTCCATCCAAGACTGATTTCCCTTGTATTGCTTAGCATCATGCAGTCTTTGTCTCAAGGAGAGATGGACAGTTACATGACTCAGCTTCTCTGCCTTCACAGAACTCACACTGTCCAATCCACCCTCTTGTCCCAGTCTCATGAGCTGGTCTATGACAGGTTTTTCTCATTGCGTGTTTGAAAGTTGTTTCCCCCCATTTCACATAGTTCAGTTGCTGGCCCTGATTACTATAATTTTTTTTTTAACAAACTAGGCCATTGTTAGGGTTTCTTTTTGTAAGTTGAATCATGGATTTTCCCTTTCTTTGTACTAGAGGTCAGACCTGAGGGACAAGTCAGGCAGAGAGTTCCAAGGAAGCAATTTCATGGTTGTCACCTAGGCTAAGGTAGACTTTTCAGCCATGAAGCTGACTTTGAGTCATAAATGTGCCTATAAGCAACTCTTAACCCATATTCTTGTAAATATCCCCAGTACATGTGCTGGTTCACCAAGTTGGACTTTGGCAGCATTATTATCAAATATTGGTCTGCCATTATCCTGTTTGGGTGAGTAGATGCTTGTTCACTTCCACCCAGGGAAAGTCATACAACTGTCACCTGATCAGAGATCAACAGAGCTGAAGATGAGTTAGGTACATGTGGTTGTATGGCTCCTGGAATGAGTACTGAGCCAAGCAACTGAGGCAGATTCATGTGAG
Organism: Peromyscus melanophrys; assembly: GCA_902168415.1. Lineage (NCBI taxonomy): Eukaryota > Metazoa > Chordata > Mammalia > Rodentia > Cricetidae > Peromyscus > Peromyscus melanophrys. The sequence continues at coordinate 9,226 of CABHPR010121597.1, read as the reverse complement.
GGTGGGACAAGAGCGGAAGAGAGCCTGGTATACTACCTTTCTGCATGTGGTATGTGACAGTGTCTCCTTGTTGTAGTGGCGGTTGCTTGGTCCCTGAAATGTGGCAGGATATGCAACTAAGTCCAAGCTATCTGAGTAGAAAATCCTTGGAGGGAAACCCAGGGTGGCTATTGTCCACTAGCTGTCATTGGGACCATGCCTCATGAGTAGGAGGATAACCCCATGGAGCTACTGGATTACAGAATACACTGCAATCTCAAAAAGTAACATGTATGGGTCAGAAGCATAAGCAGGCTATGGTGTCTCTCACATGCCTTTTTTTGTAGACAACAAGGCATGCAACTGAGGCTTAAGTGTCTTCCCCAAAAGAACTTGCTTCAGTAAGGGAGTAATAAAAATGGGAAAAAAGACATGTGGTCTCTGCAATAACCTCTGATTTAGAAAGAAAAGGTGTAGTAGTTTGAATGTAATTGCCCCCATAAACTCATAGGGAATGGCACTATTAGGATGTTTGGCTTGATTGGAGTACATATGGCCTTGTTGGAGAAAGTGTGTCACTGTGGGGGTGGGCTTTGAGGTCTCATATATGCTCAAGCCATGCCCAGTGTTTCAGACCACTTCCTGATGCCTGCAGATGAAAGATGTAGGACACTCACCTCCTTCTCCAGTACCATGCCTGCCTGCAGACTGCCATGTTTCCTACCATGATGATAATGGACTAAACCTCCGAAACTGTACACCAGTCCCAATTAAATGTTTTCTTTATAAAAGTTGCTATGGCCATGGTGTCTTCTTCACAGTAATAGAAACCCTAACTAAGACAAAAGAGGTGAGATGAAGCATCTGGCTGATTGTTTCATACAGTTGGCAAGGTACAAAGAAAAGAGAAGCAGTTCTTACTCTTTATGCAACTTAGGTTGGGGGGTCTGGTGAATCTTCTCAGCTTTAGGAATTTCCTGAGATTTATGAGTTGTTTACTTCCTGAGACATCTCCCTTCAAGATGGAGTTTATGAATTGAAAGGAAATTATTGCACAGCACAGTGGCAGAATAGCAAGAAGGAGTTATAGTCACAGATTATATACCCAAGCCTGAAAACCATGACCCAGTACTCTAGGATGTGAACTTTAGAACATACAGCTCCACAAATCATGAAACAGAAGACACCAACACCACACATAATCTACAAATCAGTAGCAGAGCAGGAATAAGGAAACACTAATATTTACAAGGGAGAATGACTTTCAGACCCTGGGAAGGGAAGCCTGCAGAGCTGGTAGGCAGACCATGGTAGCCTTTTCTCTGGATTCTGTGTCCATAGATCATAATTCACCCAAATTAGCAGTTTTCCGTTTCATCAACACAAATGCCTGGTGTACATTTATTTGTTTGAATTACTCTTAGAGTATCTGCGAGAATTCCTCGGAGTGTTGATTGTTCCTGTTTTACAAACAAAATGCTGGAATCAGTGTAACAGAATTGAATATGTGGCTTGGAGTCTGGAGGTTGAGCAATATTGAGGATAGAAAGAAAGAAAGCTTAATAGACCTTCTGCAGACTGCATTAAGGCAACCAGCTAGAGGTAAACTATCTATTGTCAGTAATTCAAGAGATTAAATTCAACTGTGTAATAATGAACAAATGGCTGTTGATAACCTAAATCTGGTTGCATGTACAAATAAAGAACTTGGAAGTAATCACTCTTATCTTTAAAACAAGGAAAAAACAGGTGAAAATCCACACCTGTTCTTGGACTCATCAGAAAATTGAGATCAAGGGGCAAACTCCCACCCTGAAATTTGGACAGACAGATGGACACAGAGTTAGGAGTAAGTACAGAGGATCTCAGTGGAGGGAAATGTAACTGGAATAGGATATACAAGAGCCCCAAAGTGGCGGTGGTACCTAAAGGATAATTTTTATGAACTCCTAGATGCTGACCTTGAATTAACTTGGTAGTAGAACTCTGAATGCTAAGTACACCATCTTAAGGTGGCTCCAGATTTTCTTAAGTTTTATTTCCAATAATACCTCAGTTCTCATGGTGGACTGTGAAGGGAGATAAACAATCCATTCCTATCTCCAGCAGCCGGAGGAAAAATATGAATTATTTTAGGGTATAAAAAAAAACCATTCTTCACAACAGAAGCCTCTTCTCTCAGACGGCTTTTCCAGATCCTTGTCCCTCCCCAGAGGAAGGCAGTCATCCAGTTCATTTCCTGCGCAGTCTTCCTAACCCATGTGTACAGAGAAAGCACAAATGAAGAAATACTTGGGAGACTTACAGTCCCACAGGCCTACTAAAACTGTGGGGATTTGGGACTGGAGAGATGGCTCAGCAGTTAAGAGCACCTGAATTCAGTTCCCAGCACCCACACGGTAGCTCATAACAGTCTGTTCCAGCAGATCCAACACCATCTGATGCACATACAAACTTGAAGGCAAAACACACATCCTCCGATAAAATAAAATAAGTATCTAAAACCAATTGCTTAAAAAGGTCTCTTCATAAATTCACAGACTGCTTCTCTGACCCTACACTTTCCCACCACCTCAATAGGCCCCAGCATAATACAGAGGATTATATTTGAAACAGCTGCAAAATGAAGGTTCCATATGAGGAGCAGTTCTTTGGGAAACACCCAGACAACAGGGGATACATAAAACCAAGGCCTCCAGCGGCACCCACAGCTGTGATCAACATTAAACAGAGCCCAACGCTCAGCAAGAATAGCATAAAACTTTACAGTAAAAGCCCATTTTCTTCCCTCTGCATTATACCACCTATGTCCATAATTGACAAAACACCATAAGGCCTGTTAAAAGGCAACAACAAGCCAGTGTAAGACACAAAGCAAGTAAAAATAATCAGAGTTATCAATTTTGGAATTCGGAGACAAGGAATTTAAGCAACATGATTAGGGCATGAAGGTCTCTGATGAAAAAGTAGGCATCGTAGAAGAGTGGATGGGTTCTGTAAGCAGGGAAGAATGATACTTTAATAAAAAATAAACAGCAAATGGAATTGAAGACACCACAGCCAAAGAAGGACCCCCGGCCAACAAGATGGGTGAGGTACTTTCTACCAAGCCTGATGACCAGAGCACAAAGCCCTGGGACCCATGTGATACAAGTATAGAACTGACGCCTACAAGCTGAACTTTGACCTCTCCTTGTGCACCTGTGGCATGTGTACACACACTCACTCACCACCACCACCACCAACAACAACAACAAATAGACGAATGTTAAAAATAAATAAATAAAAATGTTTTCATTGGACTTTGACAAAGAAATGAATTAATGGACTGGAACATGGGGTGAAAACTGAAATATGAAGAGGAAAGAGTGGGTATAAAGTAAAATAAATGTCTTTCCAAAAAGAACAGTGGGCAATTTCAAAAGCTGAAGCATTTATGTATTTGTAGTATAAAAAGGAGAAAAGAACTGGAAATATGGAAGTTTGAAGCCCGGCGGTGGTGGCGCAAGCCTTTAATCCCAGCACTCAGGAGGCAGAGGCAGGCGGATCTCTGTGAGTTCGAGGCCAGCCTGGGCTACAGAGCAAGTTCCAGGAAAGGCGCAAAGCTACACAGAGAAACCCTGTCTTGGAAAAAAAAAAAGGAACTTTGAAATTAGTAACTTCTGAGATTTTCAAAATTGATTACACATACCCATCCTGTCAGGAGCAAAGATACTCTTAAAAAGATAAACCTCACCCCTCACTTTGGCTACCAGACTGCAGAGACAATAGGCCCAAAGAAAGTGGAATTCCCCCAGGAATTTCATGTAGGTTGAAGGGAAGGGTTGAGAGTCTATTGCCAGCAAGAGGGGAAACATATCTTCTGGAAAGAGATTTCAGAGTGAAGACAACTTGGAGGGCAGATCTGGAGCCAGGCACCTAGACAATGATGTGTCAATGAGTGGGACAACATTTCGACCAAGACTACTAAGCTATACACACTTCTTACCCTCTTTTTAAAACCTAAACCTCATGTTAGGACCTCCAAAATGGACTTCCAAGTTGGAAGATTGGGTGCACCTCTGGACTCTAGCCACACCGAATACATTTCCTTTTTCTCTGCTTTTCACTCTGACTTGTTTCTGTAAGTGGCCCATTGAGAGGGGTGGCCAAGTCTAGCATCTTACAGCTGACAGGAACCTAGTCTCTGACCTTAAAAGTCAGGAATAAAGAAACACTTAGGAGTTGATTAAACAGGATAAATAACAACTTATAAACTCTTAGGCATTAATCAATGTAGCCATATCATACTCCAACTAAATAAGCTAAAATAAAATGAAAACAAAATGAAGAAGCCAAGGGAAAAGTCTTAGGAGCTAGACCTATGTAGAAATAAGAATGAGAATTGTATAGACTGCTTTGCAGAAACCAGGTAGGCAGGAAGAACATAAAACAAGACTTTCAAAGTACTTCAGTACAACTCAATAACCTGGGGTTTTATATCCAGCAATTTTTCTTTCTAAATGAAAAAAAAAACTGTTGAAAAGAATATGAAGGCATTCATTGGCAGTACAGCATCCCTATGAGAAATGTTAGAAGTTCTTCAGAGAGAAGAAAAATTGTATAGGTCAGGATTCTGATTTCTCAAAAGAAGAGGCTAGTGTCTGTGAAAGAATAGAAAGGAAAATCTCTTCAAAAGCTCAAAAATGAGTATAGTTAACAAACGGAGAGAAGGAGGAAAATGGGATCCTATCGAATGTTCTATTAAACCATGGAATGAAAACATAAAGAGAGGGCAAGACTTGCTAAAGGAGCAAGTAGAAAATGGCGACAAGATGGCAGGTATTAAGTGAACGACAGCACCCCACAAAGTAACCACGAGTAGCCGGCTTAAATATATGCAGTTAGCCATCTCACAATTCTGCAGACTTTAAGTCCAAGATCAAGGCTCTAACAGACTCAGTTTCCAGTGGGGCTCATCCAGGCTTCTACACAGGCTTCTCTGTGCTGCGTCTTCAGACAGTGCTTCTGTAGTCTATGTTGAGTAGTGGTGGATCATGGCACAGTGTGGAGGAATGAGAAGGTGGGGAGGGGAGACTGATGTGGTGATGAGTTAGTAGACAAACACACACACACACACACACACACACACACACACATTCATGAAAAAAAATGTTAACATGGAACCGATTGCAAGATGCAGAATTTTCAGATCCTCTCTTCTCATTACTATGGCTAAATACCCAACACAAATCCCTTTAAGGGAGGAGCTGATTTTGTGTCATGGTTTGATGGTGAAGGTAACCCCAGTGTTGGGGGACTGAGTTAGAAGAGTCACAGTTTCAGGGCCAGCTTGGGCTGCACAGTGAAAAATCCATGAAAAGAAAGTGAAAATACATTAGAAAGTTGAAGAATCTTAGGAGAAGGGAAGCCTATGAGAAGAGAATATAGCTGTAGTAAAGATGAAGCAACCTCTTTAGATTTGTATGTGATGTATATGTATATGTGTATGTTAAGAAGCTTTTCACTACTGGTTCCTATGTAGCTTTTTCAAGGTTTTTTAGTGTTCATTTTCCCCCTCTATACTCCTTCCTCTACCATGCCCTCCCATCCTTAGTCTCTCTTGCTCCACTATTTCCCATCCCCCTTCATATCACCTGCATTCTATCTCCCCCTACCTCTCTCCTTTATTAATAAATGTATTGAGAACCTCTGGGACCTAAGCCCTGTAGAAAACCAAAAAGCCAACAAGCTCACAGTTTGGAAACAGAACTACAAAACACAGAAAAATGAAACAAAATAGAAAGGATATAGTGTTCAAAACCCTGGAATCAGAACTAACCACAGACAGGACAGGAGAGCGCAAACCTCCACGTGGAGCCGAGATGACCATCCAGGGGGGATCTTGCCACAGTCACATTCCCCTGGGTCTCCAGTGCTCACAACAGGCTGGCCAATTGCAGGGAGGTATAGTCCACCTTCCTATCCAGCGGCAGAGAGGAGAGAGAATCTTCTCCAGGAGCCCCAGACACAGGGTCTCATGGGCCTCAGCTGCCAAAGTGCTCTACTCCTGGAAGCTGCTCTCATTAGTGTTTGAACAATACCAGGGCCTGCTGGAGTCCGGCTCCGGATGAGGACAGGGTTTGAAGATGGGTGGATGTAAGAACATCGATGGAGGAATCAGACATGGGACACTTCTTAGTTCCATTTTAGGAGAGATAGACAGAGAGGAAGCATGCGGGAGTCATCCCCAGTGGGACAGGTCCCAGCAGAGGATGTGAGGCGTTGGCAGGGGAAGGAAGTAAGCCAGGCCATGGTGGTCGGGAGAATCTTGCAGCCTGACTGACTAGCAGCCAGAATGCTTCTTTATTTACACAGAATTTAGTAAGCAGGGATACACTCATGATGTTCCAAAACATAGATCATATTATTTTTGTTTTTGGACATGTGTTTCACTTCCTTTTGCTCATCTTCTAGTCATCTTTAATAAACTATGACAGAACAGAGTTATCAGAGTTAACAGCCTGGTCTACAGAGGGAGATCCAGGACAGGCATCCAAACTACACAGAGAAACCCTGTCTTGAAAAAAACCCAAAATAAATAAATAAATAAATAAATAAATAAATAAATAAATAAATAAATAAATAAATAAATAAATATAAAAGAGAGAGAAAAGAAAGGGAGGCCATGATACCTCATACTTTTATCATGTTTCCACTCCATACTCATTTGCTCAACAATATGTCTCTGTGTAGGGCAGAGGTATTTGCCAAGTAATTGTCTGAGTGTACAGTGGGAAGAGGCTTGTAATCTGAACTGTAGCCAACACCTTTAGCCCACCAAATCTTGTTGACATTTTTAAGTTTACTTTGTTTTGAATATCTTGTTCCTGTGTAAGTACAGGGACAGATTTTTTTCAAGAATGTCTCATAGCCTCATGAAAAGACCTCTGGCTTCTTTATGTGTCACAACCTCCAAGGCATAAGGAAGACCTTCAATTAGATAAGAATATCTCCCTAAAAGTGGGGGAATAGTATGTTCAGGACTTTCCTGCAGAAGCTTAGAAGCAATATTCCTGGGAGAAGGTATAAATGATTCATAAGGAATTTTCCATCAATCCAATATGCCCAAATTGTACAAATATTAAAAGTCCCCCAAGTATGCACAGGTAGATATGAAAACCAAAGGTGGCATGGCAGCCATCATGTGGCTCAGCTCTGCTGGATCTGTGTCAAACAGCTGTGCTGGCTTTATGACTTCTGCCATTCCATTAAGATATGGCTATGCTGAGGGTCAAATCATGGTTTCAGGAATCCAGGCGTGGACTGCTAACTAGGGTCATGGATGTCTATCTCTACCAGGAGCCGGACTTCTTTGGGAACAGAAGTGGGAGGCCCAGGGGCTAGTTGCTATGGAATAATCCTTCTGTACCCTGTGAATATCTATTACTCTCATTGGATAATAAAGAACTGACTGGCCTATAGCTGGGCAGAAAGAGATTGGGTGGGAGAGCCAGACTTAGAGAATTTATGGAAGACGGGCAGAGTCTGAGAGGTCTCTAAGAGACACAGAGAGAGCAAGACATGTTGGGGGACAGGTAAAGCCATGAGCCACTCGGCAATACACAGATTAATAGAAATGGGCTAATTTAAATTGTAAGAGTTAATAATAAGCTTGAGCTATTGGTTGAGCATTTATAATTTATATTAAGTCTCCATGTCAGTTATTTGGGAACGGGTGGGCAGGAAAGAAAAGTCTGCCTACAGCTAGTTCTTGTGGGGCCAACCTGACAGGTCTGCTGTGGGACTCCCAACTACCAGGTGTTCTGACAGCTGCTACAGGGCCTCCGCTCCCCACACCAGCCAATGACCATTGGCGACCTCCACCAGCAGCATCCTACTGCCTATTTCCTCACTCATGAGAGTCTCCAACCATATCCTGGACCCTACTAGTTTCCTGACTTCTAACAGAATCTCAGTAAACATACACACATCTAAAGAGTCCAAGCCCAACACCCACATAAGAGAAAAAAAATGCAACATTTGGAATTTGAGCTGTCTAAGAATGGTTATTTCCAGCTTTACCTTTAAATTTCGTGATTTCATTTTGCATAATAGCTATCTGAATAGTATTTCATTGTGTAAACATAGCACAGTTTTACTATCCATTCATCAGTTGATAGACATCTAAGTTGTGTCCATTTCCCATCAACTGTGAATAGAGCAGCGGTGAACACAGAAATATCTGTGTAGTAGGATGCAGAGTCCTTTGGGTATATGTGCAAGAGCTGTAGCTGGATCATATGGTAGATCTAAAAAAAAAAAAAAAACTTTTCAGTTTTTTGAGGAACTTCAACAGTGATTTCCACAGTGGCTGTGCCAGTTTTTATTCTCTTCAACCAACAATGAATAAGTGTTCCCCTTGCCCCAAATTCATGCCAGCACTTGTTCCTGTCATTTGTTTTTGTTTTGTCTTTATTGTTTTAGCTTTTTGAGACAGCATCTGACTATGCTGGAACTGGTCTGGAACTCACTATGTAGACCAGGCTGATCTTGAACTAAGGAAGATGTGCCTACCTCTCAAATGCTAAGATTAGAGGCATGGGGGCCATATTAGACATTCTGACTGGGGTAAAATGAAATCTCAACACAGTTTTCATTTTCATTTCCTTGATGACTAAGGATGTTTTTTAACATTTATATTTCTCAGCCATTTGTATTTCTTCGTTTGAGAGTGTTTTTTAGTTCCATTCCCTATGTTTTAATTGGGCTGTTTGGTTTCCTGGTGTGTCTTTTTTGAGTTCTTTGTATATTCTGGACACTAGCCCTCTGTCAGATGTATAGCTGCTATACATTTTCCCCCTTCTGTGTGCTGCCTCTTTACTCCAATCATGGTGTCCTTTGCCATACAGAATCCTTTTTTAGTTTTGTATTAGTTTTCTTTCTATTGCCATGATAAATTTCATGACCAAAAGCAACATGGAGAGGAAAGAGTTTATTTGGCATACAGGTTACAATCTATCATAGAAGAAAGTCACAGGGCAGGAACCAAAGCAGAAACTAGGGACTAATGGTGTTTACTGGCTTGTGCCTCCTGGCTTGGTCAGTCTATTTTTTTTATCCAAACCAGAATCTCCTTCCCAGAGGGGACACTACCCACAGTGGGTGGCTCCTTCCACATCAATCATTAACCAAGAAAATGTCTCATAGAACTTGCTTGCAGGCCAATTTGATAGAGGCATTTTTCTCATTTCAGATTCCCTCCTCC
>CABHPR010121596.1:3693-19352 GCA_902168415.1 Peromyscus melanophrys | reverse complement strand
GCAGTGCAGTCCGGCAGTGTTCTCTGGAGAACTTTCCTCGGACTACCTCACGCGTCCAGGTCCAGGAAACAAGAGAGCGCCTCGCATCCCGATCTCAGGTCTTCAGGCCCTCCCTTGGCCCCGCCTTGTAGGCGTGATAGTTACGGAAGCCTCAATGGGGGTTGGAACTTCCAGACCAAAGCTGGAGTGGCTACCCACTACATCCACCTCAGGTGAGTAACAGTTATGCCCACCCAGAAAACCTATCTATAAAAACTAGCAAGTACTTGTATCCTTGCTAGGCAGGTCAGATCTCAGTGAAGTAAGTCAGTTTTCCCAGAGTTCACTGGGGTGGTGGTCTCTCATTAGGACCCCTTACTTGGTTAGGGCTCTTTGTTTTGGATTCACTTGAGCACAAACCTGGCATCTGGCCGAGACGTCCTACACTAGGCTGTCCAGTCTAGGTATAACATACTTTGGTCTGAGCAACTCAGAAAGTTTTGTGGGCCCCAGATGAGTAGCCTGGTGAAGGTCAGTTACCAGAGTCCTGCCACTTGTTTCTGGGAGGATGATCTTTCCCTCTGGTGTCCTCCATCATCCTATGGGTTTGAACTGTTCATTTCTTCTTTACCATGGAGACTCAGGCAGGTCATGGTATGTCATCAGAATATCAACAGACCCCAGTGATCATAGGGCCATTTGATGGGCAATCAGGTCAGCAGCCTGGCAGAGAAGGACAGAAATTTATAGGAGAAGCCAAGTAGCCTCTTGGAAGGGCAAGGATTTTTTAAATGTCCTTTTTCCCTGCAGTGAGAAGCCTTCTTTTTCTATAGACATCCTTAGAGGTAAAAGAATATTGACTAACAGTCTGTGTAGATGGTGGTGAACCTTCCTTTTCCCCATCTGAGCGCCTGTGCCATATCAATCAGTTTTGCTTCCTGGGTTGAGGTACCTGGCCTGGGCCCAAATCATTTCAGTCAAACTAACTGCTGCAGCTCCCACATACCAGGTTTCATCCTTCATCTTTCATCTCGTGACAGTCACGGATGAGGCCCTGTGTCATCAGACAAGGGAGTAGCCAAATTGATGGCAGTGGCAGTGGATTTCTCAAATCAGACTTGAGGGTGAGCCAGGAACTAGGTCGCTCAGTCAGTAGACCGCCAGTGTTCTGGTGCTCTTCGGAGGAGGGCCTCAACCTTGTCATGGGGTGCTGTGAGTATAAGATCTTGACCCTGAGCTAACTCGCTTGCTTTCTTTTATTAAACTAGCTGTAGCCACCATAGCTCTTAGGCAGACCATCCTGTGGCTCCAGGGTCCAGTTGTTTGGACAGGTATGTCCCAGGGTGTTTCCATGGCTCCAAAGTTTGGATTAACACCCCCTTTATCTTTCCTTTCATGGACAAACAGATGAAAAGCTTTTAAGACATTTGGAAGTGTTAGGGCGAGAGCCGAAGTCAGCTGTTTTTAAAACCTCAAATGTCTTTTGTTTAGTCTCAGTCCGGATTAGGAGCTTAGTGTCTCCCTCTGTGCTGGTGTATAGAAGCCTTGCTATTTCCACAAACTCTGGTACCCAGAGGCAGCAATATCCAGCTGCACCTAGGAACTCTGGAACCGGTCTCTTAGTCTTTGGAGTTGGGATCTGAAGGATGGCAGTAATCCTACTCTGAGACAGGCTCCTTTTACCTCCCTTCAGCTACCAGCCAAGATAGGTAGCTGCCTACAAAGTTGGGCTTTCTTAGCTGACGTTCTGTCGCCCAAGATCTGTAACTCTTGCAGCAGTCCCTCCGTGGCCCTTTTATAATTGTGAGAGTCCAGCTCCCACCTTTTTGAAGGGTTCTTATGAGGAGGAGAGAAGGATAAGAAAATATTAGAGAGACCTACCTGATGAGAAGAAAGATAGAAACACAGGATAGCTTCAGAAGGGCCTGGATCAATACCCACCAGCCTCTTCGTTTATGCAAAAGGGCTTTTTATAATATGCGAAGGTGGGAGGCAAAAGACCTCCCTCCCCCTTGCAAGATCAAAGCATATAGTACAGCTAAATGTAGACTCTTCCAAACACCTGGTAAACATTCCCGTGGCCAAATCATCTCCTTATGAAGCCCTGCTGGGTAAAGCAAGCTCAGAGTCTCTGACCCTGAGTAATTTGGGCTCCCTAGCTTCTGTGGGTTCCCACATATCATCTATTTTTCCAGGAAACCTCTGACAGAAGGGCAGGAAGTCTGCATTTAGTGTCTTTAAATCCTGGGACAACCTGGTCTAGGTATGTTGTCCACTGTAACCTCCCTCTGGGTCTATTTAGAAACAAAGATGGGTTGACTCACCTCTGCCAATGGGAGTCTGAAGAATGCATCTTTCAGGTCCAAGACAGTGTACACCTGTTTCTCTGGAAGAATCGACTCATGAGAATCAGAGGTCCCAGGTTTCTTCACAGGTGGGAGAGCTGTATTCCAGGGTGACTGACAGGGCACCAGGATGCCTGTCTCTTCAAGCCAGGCAACATGGACTGCAATTTCCCTTTTGTGTCCAGGGCCATTGGGTATTGTTTAATCTGGACGGGGTAGCTGAACTGGTAGGAACTTGGTGTTGGGCCAGTCCTGGGGTTGGTTTTCTGCCCATACCCCAGGAATCTTTGTTGTCAGTCTGAGAGACAGCCCAACTGTATCTTTTGATTGGAAGCACAACTATCAGTTAGGAGATATTCCTCTGACAGAGGGGCAACACCAAAATTTTGCTGGCTATCTGTAAGTCTAACTGCGTCTCATCATCAGAGAAGGTGACGGCGGCTTTCAGTTTAGGCAAAACACCTTGTTCCAATCAGTTCTCTGCTGTTAAACACCTTTGAGCTACCTCAGACAACTGGGACTTTATTCGTTTAAATTTTTTAAACTCTTTTTCTAGTATCTGTGGCTAACTGGGTGCCAAAAGAGATCTTTTAGTAGTTGTCTTTAATTCCTTAAAAAGAACCTAGAAAAAAGATGTTTAAAGTCTCCTTGGTCAGTGTTCAACAGAAGGGAAAATCTATGCTGCCTTTCCTGGCAGCAATCCCCCTGCCCAACCCAGGGGACTTTTTTTTTTTTTTTTTTTTTTTTTACTTTTTTCAGAGAATGGTGGATTTCACAGACCACTGGTTAAAAAGGAGACATAAATCATGAAAGAAAAAGGAGTAGAATTTTCTCCTTTCCTTCAGGGTCAGCTATGAGGAACTTTTACTCTTCCCCAAGTCTGTTTAGAGCAGGCACTGAGCTGGGGGAATGCTCACCTAGGGCAACTATTTCTCTATTCCTGTGTACACTCCACTTAGATGGCAGGGGCCCTGGATGAGAGGCCTGGTCTCTCCCCACCAACCCTGACCATGAGCAGGAGTCTAGCAACAAAATGAACAAGCGCTCCTACTCCCAGAGTAGGACAGGTAGAGGTTTTCTAAGTTTCTCTAAGTGACCTGACAGAGCCAAAAGGAAGCTGGGTCTGGAGACGGTTTCATACCAGAGAAAGCCACTGGTCAATACAGGGAAACAAAACTGACAGAAACACTCAGGCAGGCAGACAGGCAGACAGACACACACACATAGGCACACACACACACACACACACACACACAGACACACACACACACAAAACAACAACCATGGGTGGCCACCACACATTCATACACTTAGAAAGATCCAGTGGCGTCTTACATGGATCCACAGACACTAGATTAGCAGCCATGTCCAACCTCTCTCCTATGTGTCCAAACAGAAGGTGCCTTAACCAGACTCTGGAGGTGACAGACCAGGCGACTTTCTAATTTGTTTCCTTTGGAGGTAGAGGTGTCAGACCCCTCTGAAGCGTTAGGCAGTGATTGATCAAAGGGAGCTCTGGGGACCTGGAACATCTCAGGTTGTTCACCCACTGGGAGTCCTCTGACCACCACACTCTTCCTCATTCCAAGGGGATCCAAGACCCCAGTGTCTTTAATTCTGGTCTCTGGAATCTTGGTGGGACCTCCAGAAATGTTGTGGGGGATTCACCAGAGAAGACTGCTCAGATACAAGTTTAAGCCAACAGAAAGTCTTTATTAGGTCAGCAACTACACTGGGTGTTTGGGATCTCAGGGTAGCCCCAAATCTTTCTCAGGGTGAGCTTTTAAGCCCCCCCCCACACACACAAATACAAATCCATGTCCTGGGTTGACATACTCCAGTTAACAAGAACAGTTAGCCAGAAGCAGAACTACAGAAGCCAAAAGCAAGGTTAGTACAGTTAGAGACTTTCCCAGAACTATGGACTTTGATGGATTAGGAATTTGTCTTCATTTTTGGTGGGTAGTCCTATCTACATGCTGAGTTTTACAGCCTGAATGGTACTTCTATCATGGAGTCAGTTGTTCTAAGGTCTCAGGGCCTACTAAGTCTGAGACCATGTTACAGCAGGAGCCAGCATAGGTAAATGATCTGCACCTGAGAAGGCCAAATCAGCAGTTTGGTTAGGAGCAGCAGAGCCCTTTGGAAGGGGTCCTAGTGTCCTGATCTGAGTTTCAGCACCAAATGTAAATGAAGGCCCATTGAAACCCACCAAACTGGACCACTGACTAAAAAGAAAGGTTTAATGGGGATCAAACTGCCAAGGCTATCTCCTGGGGGGTGGGTGGGCAAAATGGTGGAAAAGTGGGTAGATTTTTATGATAATTAGCAGGGTTGGAGTCTTTGAGCGGATGCAGGCTGCTTACATTAACCAGCAACTAGATGCTCTTGCCCAAGGTAGTTGAAAAACTTTGGGAGTGGATTAAAGGAGGTCCTGGTAGACAGAAACCCAACTTCTGGGATTCTTCAGGAATGTTGTATTTAGGCTACTGTTTCCCCAGGAACAATCTTTCCATTTCCCTGGTCAGAGTACTGCTTAGGGTATTGCCACCAGTACTGCCATTTTAGGGGCTCACTTTGGGCTGACCTAACAGTTGTATGTTTCCCCGTTCATCGAGGAAGCAAACAGCTGCCATTGCAACAAGGAGGGCTATCCCCCAACACTCCTGAGGAGGAGAGAGGTAGCTATATCAGGACTGCTCCTACAGACCCCTCACCCTTAGACATGTTAGCTTCGATGCAGAGGCCTCGCTGCCACTCCTTTCCTCTTCAATTCTTCCTGTTCAAGTGACAATCATGTTGTGTGATTTTCTAAAGAGATGTGGAACAACTACCTATTCACCTAAGATAGGGTAGCAATGCTAGAACAAAGAAACAATTCCACCCAAGTATGGCGTGGTGAGTGGTATGTTTATTTGGGTTACTTACAGGAGTGTAGGGGAGTGCTTAGGTGACTTACAGAAACACTGATGACACAAAGATATCTGCATCATCCCTAGATGCATAAGAATTCAGTCTGCGACCCTGGTGCTCTCTGAAGGGCATGAGACAGCTTGGCTAGCCAGAAAGTCCCTGTATTCAGCAATTAATACTGCTTACATTACCTTGTGAATCTTCAAATTCTCACCCCATGAGCTTTTTAATTCTTGTAAACTTCATTAGCTTCCTGAGCCTTGAAAAGTTTGTTTGCTTCTGAATTACCTCCTCTTTTAAACCTCTCTCCTCGATGCTGGGGTGGGTGCTTCGATTTAGAAGAAGGAACTACATAATATTCTGGTTATCCTCTCAGACACCATGTCTTAACCAGTTTTTATCTTGTTTCTTCACAGTGTCAAAGAGAATTATAGTCAGATGTTTGTTCCAAGGTAGAAAGATTTTATTCAGGCTACCATAGTAGACGAGAGAGATTTCAGATGAACAGAGTACAACATCACCAAGACAAAAGCCAGCCTATCTTCAAAGTACTAAGTAACTTTGGAGATGGATGATAATCAGTTTGGCTTTTCCCACCTGTCTTAGTTTGAGTTTCTTTTCTTTTCTTTTCTTTCTTTCTTTCTTTCTTTCTTTCTTTCTTTCTTTCTTTCTTTCTTTCTTTCTTTCTTTCTTTTTTTTGGTTTTTCGAGACAGGGTTTCTCTGTGTAACAGTCCTGGCTGTCCTGGAACTCGCTTTGTAGACCAGGCTGGCCTTGAACTCACAGAGATCCACCTACCTCTGCCTCCCAAGTGCTGGGATTAAAGGCAGGCGCGCCCAGCTAGTTTGGGTTTCTATTGCTATGACGAGACACCATGACCACGGATACTCTGGTGAAGGAAAATATTTAATTGGGGTGACTGGCTTACAGTTCAAAGGTTCAGTTCATTATCATCATGGCAGGGAGTATGGTGGCATGTGTGCAGGCACATGTGGTGTGGAGCTGAGAGTCCTACATTTTGACTGAGAGGCAACAGGAAGTCAACTGACTGTCACACTAAGGGAAGCTTGAGCAAAGGAAACCCCAACACCCACCCCCACAGTGACACACTTCCTCCAACAAGGTCACACCTCCTAATAGTGCCACTCCCTTTGGGGGCAATTTTCTTTTAAACCACCACACCCTCTCAAGAAGTCTGGGAGACATTGGCTTTACCTTTTTTGATGATGGCAGTTCAAAGGCATGACTCCCAGGTCTTTAAAAAAGACATTGTTTGTTGCAGAAGATAACATCTCAATGAAGTAGAAAAATATTTTATAAGTTTTCTAAAGTATATATTCATGGGAAAGGGAATTAGTGTCTGTAATAAGATCTGACAGGAAGAAATAGTAAATTCCTTTGGCAGTATTGAGCTTTCTTAGGCAGGGATTTTAGAGGGACTTTGGTTTTCATTAAATTAGGAACATAGCTTATATAAACAATTTGTTCACACATCAGTGTGTGTGGTGTGGTAGTGAAATAATTTATCCTGAAAGTTGCAGTTCTTATACATCAATGTTGAGGCCTAGTTGAGGAGAGGCCTCAAAGGAGCCTGACTAAAATTTGGTCATGAAGAGAAGCAGTGTTGGTCAGCTAACATTCACAAACAGGACTGCCCCACCCCATGGCATCCTTTTCTCAGAGGGATTATTTTCTCACTCACCATTTCTTTATGCTAAAAGTATTTAAATATTTTATTCCAGTTTATTGAACTATACGATGCATTGTTGTTATCCATAGCCACCCTGTTGTATAGTAGCATATCAGAATGTTTTGTTCCTATTTAACTCTAACTTATTCCCCATTAGTCAATCTTTATTTATCCTTACCTCCTCTAGTCTCCATGGCCTCTACCTTGAGTTTCCATGAGAACAATTGTTCAGATTCCACATCAGCAAGATTATATGGTACTTGTATTTCTATGCTTGAATTAGTTCACTAAAATTAATATTCCACAGTCCCATCCATATCATACCAAATGACAGGATTTTATTCTTTCATGCCTAAGTAGTATCTCATGCTGTATATGTACTTCTTATCTCTTTAGCCTTTCATTATCTGAGAGACACTGAGATTTTTTCCCCTATCTTGGCTACTGCGATTCATGTTGCAACTAAGAGGGGAGTACAGACACCTCTTCAACACAATGAATTCATTCCTGTGGATATACACCCAGCAGTGGAAGAGCTGGACCATAGAGTAGTTCAATTTTTTATTTCTGAAGGCCCCTCATATGAGTTTCTGTAATGACTGAATTATTTTACATTCCTGTCAGCAGTGTGCTCTTCACTAGCGCTTAAGATTTTTGCATTTATTATAATAGCTATTTCTATTAGAATTACGTGCTATCTCATTGTAGTTTTGATATGTATTTCTTTGATGAACAGTGATGTTCAACTTTTTTTATATGCTCGTTGGCCATTTATACATCTTGTTTTGAGAAATGTCTATTTCAATCAACGGTGCTGGTAAAATTGCCTATTTTATGCACAAGAATGAAACAAGAATATTATCTCCCACCAATTAGAATAATCAATTCTAAATGGATTAAATAACTAAATGTAAGTCTGAAAAATGCAGTTAGAAGAATATATAATAGAACTGTATCACGATATTGGAGTGGGTAGGGATTTTCTCAGAGAAAGCTCTAACCAGCACAGAAAAGAAAAGCAAGCATCAGACTTAGAAGCTTTAATGAGACAGAAGTGAAGATACAAGCTACATAAGAGGAGAAAATATTTTCAAATTACGTATCTAACACAAGTTTAATATGCAAATATACAGGTGACTCCAAACAGAACTTTTCGTGATTAAACACAAAATTGGGTCTCCTATGTCTTACTCTTCTTTGTGGGATAAGAAGCAAAGGAAGAAAATATTTATATGCTCTCCACACACAGCACATATCCCTAAGAGAAAAGCTTGGTGTTGCTTGGACCAGAAGAGAACCACCAGTATCATTGTCTGGGAAATGTCTTATCAAATCCCCAAGTGACAAAGAGAACTGTAGATGATAGAGCACTGTCCAATGGCATCCCAATTCTGTCATCCTGGAGGCTAGCTAGAAACAGACAAGAACAGTATTTGAGTGTGAAACCAATAATGAAAGAGTATGGAAAAAAATCAATGCAACCACCACTCTTTCTCTGTCTGAAGTTGCTGAAGTCCTCAAAATGGCTTGTACTGACTATGGGGGACAGGTGCAGAAGGAGAGGAGATCTACTCAAAGACTAGAAATAAAGAATATGGTGTGTTAATTAATAAATACATGTGGATAATATATACTTAAATAATACATAAATAGACAAAGAGGTGTTCAACCCAAATCCTAGCTGGGCATGGTAGCACATACCTGTATGATCAGCCTCTGGGAGGCTGGTGCCGGAAGATGACTAGTTCAAGGCTAGCTGTGTTATGCAGTTAGTTCCAGTCCAGCCTTGGCTACATATTGAGCCCATGTCTCAAAAAGCAATCACAGAAAGCAACAACAACGATAACAAAATTTAATCTTTACTCATCATTTCCCATATCATCACCTATTCATATTCCCACCTTCTACACTCTCGCTCTTCTGATTTTTATGGAAGACAGAATCTCATGAAGTCCAAGCTGGCCTAGAACTCATTATGTTGTGTAGGGTAGCCTTGAACCTGTAATACTATTGCCACTCTGCTTCCTATAATGCTTTGATTACAGGTGTGTGTCACCACAACCAGTGTATTTTTTTTCTACTGAAGCGGTATCTCTTCCACATAGGCTTGTGAACAATAGTATAAATCAATTTTTAGTTTGCATTTGCTTTGAAAAAGCCATTAAGATAATACTAATGAGACCTGTATTTCTAATGCAAATGTTCTTAATAATGAAAGAAAGAAAGAAACTATTGGCATCCATAAAATCATAGTCTGCCTATTTGTCCTGCCAAGTTATCTTCCAGCCTTAGATATAACCTACCCAATTTAGTTTAGATGATGATACTGTGACTAGTTAAAAGATGGGCAGTGATGCCAAAGGTTATTATACATAGTTTATTGTGGGTCAATAAAATTGGAAAAGCTGCTTATTTTTCTTTTGACTTGTCTTCCAGGCGGGAGAACACACAGTGCTAGTTAGAGTAGCTTCCTATAAGTATACTAAAGTAAACTTAGATGACTGTTTTAAACATCTCTGCAATGGTGAGACATAGTCACTTCTTAATATAATATATAATATAATAATATAAATACTTGACAGAAGTGACTATATTAATTAATATATTAACCTCTGTCCTTTCCTATGAGTGAGAGAAGGAGTAGAGGGAAAAAAAATAAAGGACTTAAATATCTCTAAACATTCTCATTTATATTTTTCACTTACAGGGGAACTGTTAAAGGTCAATGTAAGTTTCTCTGCAGTCAGAGGCTTAATTAGACAGGTAAGGACTATACTATTGCCTTTTGGTAGAAAATGACTGTCTTGATTACGGTTTCTATTGCTGTGATGAAACACCATGACCCAAAACAAGTTGGGGAGGAAAGGGTTTATTAGGCTCACACTTTCATATCACTGAAGGAAGTCAGGACAGGAACTCAAGCAGGGCAGGAACCTGGAGGCAGGAGCTGATGCAGAGGCCATGGAGGAGTGCTGCTTACTGGCTTGTTTCACATGACTTGCTCAGCCTGCTTTCTTATAGAACCCAGGACCACCAGCCCAGGGATGGCACCACCCACAATGGGCTGGGCCCTCCCTCATTGATCACCAATTAAGAAAATGCCCTGCAGCTTGCCTATAGCCAATTTTATGGAGGTATTTTTTTTAAGTTGAGACTCCTTCCTCACAGATGACTTTAGCATGTGTCAAAGTGACATAAAACTATGCAGCGCAATGACTTACAACTCTTTTTTAGGTGTGGCTTGGCTGTGGCTATTTCTGATTAGGCTCTCCCTCTTTTAACTGTGAGATTTTCCTCTTATTTCCCAGAATGCTTATTTATTGTCAATGTTAACTCATGTGACATTAACTGGATCTGATCTTTTAAAACAAACTCCTGCTTCCTATGCCCAGGTCATCTATATTGCAAGTCTGGAAATCAAATTATTTGTGTTGTCTTCATTGTATTCACCACAGTAATAGGCATACAATTGGGGGTTCAAGAAATAAATGCCAGTTTTGAAATTTAGGCAGGAAACATAATTGAGAAGCCAGAGAGCCATGGGATCTGTAAAAAATGATAAAATAAAGCTTGTTCATTTACCCAAGTAGGAAAGATTGTTCCTAGAACAATGAATGTCATACTTTAGGGCATATCAGTCTTCTGGCAGCCACTTAGAACAAGATATTTGAGCTCCATCCCTGGCTTTCTAAGTTTTCAGAACTGGAGTAGTGCTTGAGAATTGGCCTGCTTATTGGGCTTCACATATAATCTCTTATGAGATGGGTAGTCTTCATTTATTTATTTGTTTGTTTGTTTGTTTTTGGAGACAAGGTTTCATTGTGAAGCCATGGCTGACCTGTAATGTACTATGTAGGCCAGACAGGCCTTGAACTCACAGAGATCTGCCTGCCTCTGCCTCCTCGAGGGTTGGGATTAAAGGCACATGCTAGCATGCCAGTCTTATTTATTTTTTACTTATTTATTTCACCTTTTTGAGGCAGGATCTCACTATGTCTTGGAGGTTGGCTTAGAACTTAAAATGTTATTGCCCAAATTGGGCAGTTTCCTGTATGCTACCTGTATGGAATTATGTAGGCAGGGAGAGTTACCATGCTGGGCCTAATTTTAGTTTTGATACATAGTGATGTTGTGATGGACCTATACCTTGTATAGTAATTAAATCAAGGTGAATGGAGTATCCATTTTCTCAAACATTTATTTTTTCTGGTTAAAAATGTTTTAAAAATAGTCTTCTCACATCTTCAAAACACTCCTGCACCTAAGGCTCAGGGAACATGGTAGAAGAGGGAGCAGAAAGACTGTAAGAAACAGAGGATCAGGGACTTTGCTATGAGAGTGTTTCTCCCAGTAACAACAGAAGCTATATCCATGAAGTCTCCCCAATATGACTTCCAAAATGTGAGGTGAACAGGAATACCAATGAACACACCAAACTGGATGGGGAAATGCCCTTAAGGCCTCAACTCTACACTAAGACCTACAGGCAACTGAGGAAAACTGGGAGAGGGAGAGGTAGCCTTCCCCAGGGAAGAGCCCCCAGGGAAGAGCACACCAATTGGTTGCCTAGGTCCAAACAGCCATCCCTAAAAATATGCATTCAGCCAACATTATAGGGATTGAACAGGCTATATTTAGAAATATATGAATATGCAAATACATATATGTATGCAATCACAATTAGTGAAAAAGAATGTATGTTATTATGTTAGGTGTCATATACATCTGTCCTTTTCCATGATAGAGAGTAGAGGGAAAAAATAAAGGACTTAAATATTGAAGTGACTAAGGTATTGACATCTTGTTCTGGCTTTATTTTGTGTCTTAGACACTTCTCAGGCTCCCATCCCTCGGTAACCACATCTGCCTTGGCAATGCTTTTGAGACTGTCTTGGACACTGGCCACGGTCCATGTGTATTAACCAAAATAATTAATGCTTGTGTAAGCTAAAACAGAAAACAAAAATAATTAGAGGAAATGTAAATAAAAAATAATTGTCAAGTTGTGTCTGAAAAATACTACTAATTTCTGCAAAAGGACAGATGTCACAGGGTTGCTCCAGTCCCCTTGAACACTAATGTGATTGTACTTTTAAGGTTTTTTGTTTTGTTTTGTTTGTTTTTGTCTTTTCAAATGCTTGGGGCATTAGCCTACTCTTGGTCTGGTCATTATTAAAGGACACTTATACTCTTAATTGGCTTAATTAGCATGCTTGCCGGTAACTATCTAGCATGGGTCATTTCAATATCTCTAAACATTCTCATTTATATTTTACATTTTATAGGGGAACTGTTAAAGGGAAATAAAAATTCTCTGCAGTCAGAGGCTTAATTAGAGAGCTAAAACTGTTCTATTTCCTTGTAGACTACAACTGTTTTGGAGAGGCAGGTTTGGTTTGGCAATAGAATTTGAGAGTGGCAAGGAGTAATAGGAAGGTTTGGAGGGAGGAAAGGGAAGGGAGAAATGTTGCAATTATATTTTAATCTCAAAGAAATTGAGGCTTAGACCATCAATAAGGTAATAAACTCCTTATAAGAAAGAAAAAAAAGTCTTCTGGCCTAAGCTAAGGTTATGGGCTAGTTGCAGACCAGCCTGAGATATTTAGAAAGCCCTTGCCTTGAAAAATATAAATCTCATTTTAAAACAACCCCCGCTCCCGACCCAGCTCAGCAGGCAAGCTGTCTCATCAGTCACGCTATTGTCCCAGCAAACAATCTCTTCTAGTCACCCTATTAGTCAATATCATGCTATGATTTATTCTTCCTAATTGTAAGTTGGTTAAAACAAGTATTATTTTATTCTGAAATATAGTCTGTCTGTTGGTAGTGTTGGGATTCGAACCCACTTCTCTACTGGAGTTACGTCATCAGAGGCTTACCCTCCATTTTATAAATTGGGGCTAGCCCACTGACGGTTTGAGGGGGGGGGCGGGAAATCTGTTTCTGGTCACTTCCATTGTTTTGAGCTGGCAGGGGTGCACTGGCGTGCTCAGAGATTCATAAGTCTTTTATTTCTTCTAGACTCTGGTGATTCAGGCAAGAAATAATTTGACAAAATTTTAAAAACTCCCTGCTATGATCTTTTGACCCCATCACTTGATTTCAAGTCCCACTGAGGGAAGCAGATTCTGTATCTCCCCCTGGCGGTGAAAATGGTGAGGTCTTTGGCCCTTTTTCTTCGCGCCTACTAGCACCTGAAGCTGGTTGGTACCGGCAGGCAGTTGGTACCTGGAAGGTGGCCCAGACGCTTAGACTGAAGCAGTTGGTCAGTGTTCCATCTCCAGGTAGCCCCCACCTTATTTTTATTTAATTTCGGTTGGTGTCCACCCCCCACACTTTGAATTTTTAGAAAACGTTTTTTTTCTCCATAGATCCAAACATTTCCAGTGTTCTAGCAATTGTCTATGGTTCTTTAGCTTAGTAAAAGTACTTGTTTTATTGTCTGTTAAAACCCTTTTGCTTCACATATTTACATTTGGTGTCAGAGAGCAATATGCTGGAAGAAATTTGGCAGACTGAACTAGCGATTTAATCTGAATGTTTTTCTGTCAAAATTTGAACACCTGATGGCGAGAAAAAGTTTTAAAAAGTACTTAGATGTACTATTTGTGTTAAAAGCTTTATTTTTCAGGTCATATATAGTCTTTGTTAGCTGTAAAGGAGATCTTTAAGCATAAAGCCTTTCGGGTCCCCTTAGTACTTTGGTCCAGGCTCCCCGTAACATGAGCCTTGAAGATGTTCTTCAACTAGGTCTCAGGCCTTGACTGGTAGTCCTGCTCCAAGGTTAGCTGTCAGCCTTAGACTGCCAGTGCTTGGTGCCAACAAAACAGGATCCTGGGTAGAGGCAGTGGACTTATGTGGTTACTAGTATATAGTATTCCCTATCCTGAAACCCGTATACATTGTATTTGATAAATTTTCTTAGTTTTTTTTTTTTTAAATAAAGATGGGTTCAGTGAAAGCACAAATTATCCAGCTTTGTAATAGGATTTAGCATACCCTTAGTCACTAAGCAATTACTTATGGTGATCTTTGAATGTACTTCTTTTACTAAGTTGATTCTTAATGATTCCATTGTAAATATAATTTTTTTCTTAATTGCATTTTCAGATTATTCCTTGTAAGGGTATAGATTTTTTTTTTTTTTTTTGGTGTTTCAAGGCAGGGTTTCTCTGTGTAGTTTTGGTTCCTGTCCTGGAACTCGCTTTGTAGACCAGGCTGACCTCGAACTCACAGAAATCCACCTGCCTCTGCTTCCCGAGTGCTGGGATTAAAGGCGTGTGCCACCACCACCTGGCTGTGTATAGACGTTTAATTGATTTGTTCATTGATCTTGTATCCCAAAACCTTGAGCTTGTTTTCTAGCTCTAATAATTTTTTCTTTAGGTTTCTTTTTAGCCTATCTGTATATGTAGTGGTTTACATATATTTAATTTCGAGGATAAGTCTCATGTCCTTGTAATAAGCTCATTTGTTAGTGGTATTTTTTAATATATTGCTAAAATATGTTTGCTAGTATCTTCTTAAAGATTTTGCTTTTTTATTGTGAGTTATGTTGGCCTGTGATTTTCTTTTTTTGTGCTGGCTTTGAATGGTTTCACTATCACTGAGTTGGCATGTTACCTCCTGAGGTTTTGTTTTTTGAGACAGGCATAGAACTAATGTTAAATATTTTTTAAGTGCGTGGTTTATCTCTCCATTTGAAGTGCTTAGGCCTGGAGATTAATTTTTAGAGGAATTATAAATTAAAATTTTATTTGTTTAACTGTGGGCTTATAGCCTTGTGCATATATTAAGGATTTGCTTTTATAGTATGAGTGACATTGGCCTGAAGTTTTCCTACTTTGTGCTGGTCTTTGGATGGTTTTGGTGTCACTGAATTGGCATGTTACCTCCTGAGAGTGGTGTTTTTTTGACATAGACATAGAACTAATGTTAACATGGACATAGCAGAAATGGACTCAAGGAGTTATTAATAATAAAATTTAAGAACAGGATGTGGAACTTGGAGGGATACGGGGTAGAGGAACACTAGAGAGAGTTGGAGGGAGGTAGTGATAGGTAGATCTGATCAGTAAACATTGTATAAATGTATGGAATTTTTAAAAAGCAAAATATTTTAAAAACTGTCTATTCAAATTGTTTCATATTAGGTGTGCTATGAATATTTGTGATTTCCAAGGAATTGCTATAATTTTATTTAAGTTGACAAGAGAGTGTTTGCATATAAATATTCACTAATTCTTTTGATGTCAGTAGGGTCTGTAGTGATATGCTGTTTGGTATCCCATTTTAAATAGTTTTATTAAAATATAATTGAAATATAAGACCTACAAATATTTAATATGTATATTTGATGAATTTAGTCATATTAATATATATGATAACTTCACTGCAATTGAGGTATTCTTTTTATTCTGGTGTTTTTATTTATTCTCTCTCTCTCTCTCTCTCTCTCTCTCTCTCTCTCTCTCTCTCTCTGTTTCTCTCCCCCAACCCCTCCTTTATTTTTTGAGACAGGGGCTACATATGTAGCCCATGCTGATTTTGAAATAACTATCCATTATAGGTGTATGCCACCATACCCTGGGCCACTAAGATCTACTTTCTTAAATTTTAAATTTGGAAGTTAGCAGTATCTACCACATTATTGATTACAGTCACTATTGTATAGAATACCTCTTTATTCCTGTTTTTTTGTTTTTTTTTTTTTTTTTGGTTTTTTTTTTTTTT
>CABHPR010121594.1:0-10454 GCA_902168415.1 Peromyscus melanophrys | reverse complement strand
GGGGGGAGAGAGAGAGAGAGAGAGAGAGAGAGAGAGAGAGAGAGAGAGAGAGAGAGAGAGAGAGAGAAAGAGAGAAAGAGATCTGGTGCCGAGGACAATTTTAAGAGCCATGCCATATTGCCTGCCTGAGCTAAGTTTCTGTTGTCCAGTATTGAGCCACTAACCAGAAACTTTTGACATGCCTGGACAAGTCCTGAGTTATTA
The DNA here is from genome assembly GCA_902168415.1 of Peromyscus melanophrys. NCBI lineage: Eukaryota > Metazoa > Chordata > Mammalia > Rodentia > Cricetidae > Peromyscus > Peromyscus melanophrys. Next base: position 10,250 of record CABHPR010121594.1, on the reverse strand, counting down.
GAAAATAACTTAACATTTCCTTATCTTTCTGCTACAGTGACTATTAGTAACAATGTTTTGTGGTTAGTGTAGCAGGAATCTTAGAAGTTCTTATTAATAAAATCAAACCTGAGCCAGGTATTGGGGTGAACTGGAAGATCAAAGAGACAGAACAGGCCACATCTAACCTCACCTGGCCAACTTCTCAGCTGATCCTGTTTCCTCAGACTGGATGCCTCTGAGTCTTCATCAAGAATGAATCTCGCCGGGCGTTGGTGGCGCACGCCTTTAATCCCAGCACTCGGGAGGCAGAGGCAGGCGGATCTCTGTGAGTTCGAGGCCAGCCTGGGCTACCAAGTGAGCTCCAGGAAAGGCGCAAAGCTACACAGAGAAACCCTGTCTCAAAAAACCAAAAAAAAAAAAAAAAAGAATGAATCTCAGCTGAACTGCTTCTCGAAAGCCTGAATGTTTAACCAGCCAAATGCTTCTAGTTTCTGGTCCTCACGCCTTATGTATCTTTCTGCTTTCTGCCTCACTCCCTGGGATTAAAGGCATGAGTCACCATTCTTGGCTGTATCCTTGAACACATGGATTTCTGCTTCTGGAATGCTGGGATTAAAGGCGTGTGCTACCACTGCCTATCCTCTATGTTTAATATTGTGGCTGTTCTGTCTCTGACCCCAGATAAATTTATTAGGGTGCACAATATTTTGGGGAACACAATACCACCTCAGGTTAGGTTGCTTTTCCCAAAGAAAGTTTCCTGGTCTGCTTACTATAAAACCCACCTGAGAAAAATAAAATTTTGCAGCTTAATCAGAATACTGTCTTGCTGTCAATTCTTTGTGTCTCTTGTCCCTTTCATTCGCCATTCCCCCTTCTAGGGTCTCTGCTGAAGATCCCGCTGGCCGGGACAACTGGTGCCCAGTGTGAGGCTCTGAGACGTGGAGGAGTGGTGAACGTTGTCACACACCAAGGCAGGCCTGGCTAAGAGTTGGACCACCGTGGAAGACGGCTCCACGAGCGAAGGTCCGGTCAGTGATGGCCACGGAAACACCTGGCCGTGAGACAGATCCGGAGGAATTGTAACATGACGACGCAAGGTAAGTTTACCATGGGACAAACATTTAATAAACAGGATTTGTTTATTTCAGGACTGAAACAGTCTCTCAAGACACGAGGAATTAGGGTTAAAAAGAAAGACTTAAAAAAAAAAATTCTTGACTATATTGAAGATGTCTGTCATTGGTTTCCCTGAGAAGGAACCATAGATGAAAAGTGCTGGAGACGGGTTGGAGACTGTTTAAATGATTTTTACCAGACCTTTGGTCCTGAAAAGGTCCCCGTTCAAACCTTTTCCTACTGGAATTTAATTAATGATGTCTTAAAAACTTATAATCATTTCCCTGATGTTCAAAAATTAATTAAGGAGGGAGAAAAGGCCCTGAAAGAGTATTCCCATCCACCTTCTGTCTGTCATTCTGTCAGTATTAATATTCCTGAACCCCCCATGTCTAGTCTTCTGGCAACAAATAACCATCAGAGAAGAAAAAAGAGGGAATCCCCTACTCCGGGTCCACCTACCCACCTCTACCTCAAAGGTGCTGGCCACTTATCCGTCTTTAATGACCAAGCTAATTATTAAGGGCAGAGAAACAAGTCGCCAATACTTTGGAAACGATCCTAACTCCATAATCGTCCCCTATACGTGAGAACAATTTGATTGGCTGCTTCAAACAAATGATGAATGGCCCATTGCCTGCTCCTCCTTCCTTGGTACTATCGATAACCATTATCCTAGTGATCCCTTGTTACAGTTTGCCAGAATTCATCCCTTTGTTTTCCCCAAATTAACTGCCTCACAACCTATAAGGGAGGCTCCCCTGATATTTACAGATGGCTCAGCCAATGCAGTTGCCGCCTGTGTTGTGGATGGCAAGGCTACCTCCTGCCTCTCCCCATATTCCTCAGCACCGCTTGTTGAACTTTATGCAGTCATTCGAGTTTTTCAATTATTTCATTCTCAACCCTTTAATCTGTATACTGATAGTGCTTATGTTGCCCATTCTGTTCCCTTATTGGAAACTGTTCCCTTTATTAAACCCTCTACCAATGCAGCTCCACTTTTTCTTCAGCTGTGCTCCTTGATTACAGCTAGACAGTGCCCCTTTTTTATTGGCCATCTACGGGCCCATTTAAAATTGCCTGGTCCTCTGTCTGAAGGAAATGCCTTGGCTGATGCAGCCACACAATGAGTTTTTCCTGTTCTTGCAGGATCCCTTTCCCAGGCTGCCCAAGCACACACTCTTCACCATTTAAATGCTCATTCCCTTCGTTTGTTGTTTAAGCTTACCTGAGAACAGGACCGAGAAGTCATTAAAAATCGCACTGACTGTGCTGTCTCCCTCCCGGTTCAACATCTGGGAGTTAATCCCCAGGGCTTGGTTTCCAATGAAATTTGGCAAATGGGTGTTACTCATTTAATTGAATTTGGCAAACTTATATACATACATGTTACAGTTGATACCTTTAGTGGTTTTATATTTGCTTCTCTCCAGGCTGGAGAGGTCTCCAAAACTGTTATTTCCCATATTTTATAATGCTTTTCTGTCTTAGGAAAACCTAAAATTATAAAACTGGTAATGGCCCAGGATACACTGGAAAAAATTTTCAATCTTTTTTCCAACAACTTCAGATTAAGCATGTCACTGGCATTCCTTACAACCTCCAGGGCCAGGGCATCATTGAACATGCTCATCAGACTCTAAAATTTATGCTTCATAAATTAAAGAAGGGAAGCCTTTATGATATATGAGGCAACCCCCAAAATCTTTTACATCATGCCCTTTTTGTCCTTAATTCCTTACCTTAGACAAGAATGTAAGGTCTGCAGTGGATTGCTTTTGGCATCCACAAACTCAAAGCCACCAAGCATTGGTCATGTGGCGAGACCCCTTAACTGCCCAGTGGAAAGGGCCCGACCCAGTCCTGATTTGGGGTCGAGGGTCAGCATGCTTCTATGACCAAAAAGAGGGAGGCCCTCATTTTGTAGCTTAGAGCTACATAAGCCCTCATTGGCTCCCCAATAGATTAGTTAAACAAGTCAACTCTAACCCATCACCCAGGGAAAAGGATAGTCCCTGAGGTTGTTTCCCTTTCCTTCTCCTTCTTTACAGATGCTGATGAAGAAAAAACTTGGGAAAATTTCCCTGGATATTCTGGATCTTGCTGCTGTCTGTACCTTCTTAACAGGACCAGAGACCGGTCGACACATCCCCATTTGCATGGCGCTTTTATTTGACTGAAAATTATACTAATTATGCTAAAACACAGACCTTTGGCCACCTATTGGCTACCGCTGATTGCCCCTTGCAAGGATGTCAGAATCCCATTTTACTCAACTTTACTGATTTCCATAATTCCCCCGACAAAGTGGCTCCTGCTATCTGTTTTTTGTATGATCAGACTGTTTACAATTGCAAAACTTATTTGAAGAAGAAAAGTGTAGGATGTCCCTATTCTTACTGCAAAATTCATGATGCCATTCTTCCTGCTAAGGGACAGGTAATTGGGAGAGAATGGAACGGCCCTAAATTTTATAAGACATCTACAGGATATTCCCTAGTGATTTGGGATCCATGGGACTCACGATGGACAGTCCAGGAGAAGGAGCCATGTATACGGCTCGAACAGCCACATGGCCTAGCTCCAGACTCTACATTTGGCGCTCTTATGTACAAGTACAATCTACGGTCCATCATAATATCCTTATACAAGAATTTTTTTTTTGTTTTTTTGTTTTTTTGTTTTTCGAGACAGGGTTTCTCTGTGTAGCTTTGCGCCTTTCCTGGAACTCACTTGGTAGCCCAGGCTGGCCTTGAACTCACAGAGATCCGCCTGCCTCTGCCTCCCGAGTGCTGGGATTAAAGGCATGTGCCACCACCGCCCGGCTAAGAAAAGAATTTAATAACACAACTATCATCCCCGTCCTCTCCATTTTCTTGGCTTTCCCTCCTCCGAGAAGGCCTTATGTTTGCCAATGTTACTGGCATTGGGAATCTCTCATTGTGCTTCCTATGTGCAGCCTTGGGACGTCCTCCCCTGATAGCAGTCCCCCTGCCTCAGGTCCTTAATTGCACCACCACTGATAATTCCCATGGCTTCCACCCCATCCCTGAAGTACCCTTGTTTCTTGACCCAGGCCGCTCCAAGTTTGATTTTTGCTTTTCCAGTGTTCCCTTCCCTTTTGCAACCAGACCGTATTACCCAATCATCCTTTTGCCCCCCACCCCCTGGATTTTTCTTTTGGTGCAATGGCACTCTATCAAAAAATTTGACCATCCCTATCCCACAGGACATGCTCTGCCTACCCATCACTCTGGTCCCACAACTTATGCTCAGGACCCCTGCAGAGTTCTTGGGATGGGACACCCCCCTGCCCAAGCAAAAAAAGAGCTGTCTTCTTGCCCCTTGTGGCCAGAATTTCCCTCGTCACCTCTCTGGTCTCTGCAGGCTTCACGGGAGGAGTTCTGGGTCATTCCCTCATAACAACAGCTCACCTATCCAAGCAACTTCAGGTAGCAATTAAGGCTTCTGCAGCATCCTTATCCTCCCTCCAGAGGCAGTTAACCTCTCTTGCACAGGTTGCCCTACAAAACCGACGGGCCTTGGACCTGCTGACAGCAGAAAAGGGTGGGACATGCTTTTTTCTGAGGGAAGAATGTTGTTATTATATTAATGAGTCTGGAATGGTAGAAACCCAGATAAATAAGCTACATAAACTTAGCCTAGAGCTACATAAGCAGCAATTCTCTGCTGCAGCAGATGACTGGTGGAGATCATCCATGTTCTCCCTTTTAATGCCTCTTGCAGGACCATTAGTCAGCCTTTTGTTATTTGTAACTTTGGGTCCCTTTGTAATTGGCAGGCTAACCGGATTCATCAAAAAACAAATAGACTGTCTGGCATCAAAACCTATACAGGCTCATTTCCATCGGCTCGAAATGCTGGATGGAGGATGTGATCCCTATGATATTTCTCAGTCCTCTTCTCCTTTAGGAACAGCATAAGTCCGAACCTATGCTTATTGCCATCAGCCAGTATGGACACCGCTGGGTGCAAGGCCAAGCACTGCAGGGGAAGGCTGATTTAATAGCCCTTGGTTCAGATTCCTTGAGAGACAAACCTGACTTGCATAGAGGTTGGTATCTAGAGGCACCAAAATGCCTAAGCCCTCTCCTCCCCAAAAGGTACCCTTTTTTCTCAAGCCCGCAGTGGCTCTAGGAGTCAGGTCAATGTTCCCCCAGCCGGTTAAGGTCCACCACCGTTCAGGTGGGCACACTCCCTCATAAATTAAAATAAAGGGAGGAGATGCCGAGGACAATTTTAAGAGCCATGCCATATTGCCTGCCTGAGCTAAGTTTCTGTTGTCCAGTATTGAGCCACTAACCAGAAACTTTTGACATGCCTGGACAAGTCTTGAGTTATCAGAAAATAACTTAGCATTTCCTTATCTTTCTGCTACAGTGACCATTAGTAACAATGTTTTGTGGTTAGGTTGCTTGGTTGGGTTGCTTGGCAACTCCACAGTGCCCTGATCTTTTCCCAAAGAAAGTTTCCTGGTCTGCTTACTATTTTACTGAGAAAAATAAAATTTTGCAGCTTGATCAGAATACTGTCTTGCTGTCAATTCTTTGTGTCTCTTGTCCCTTTCATTCGCTATTCCCCCTTCTAGGGTCTCTGCTGAAGATCCTGCTGGCTGGGACGACTATCTGGAACATCTTCCTATCTTCAACTGAGATAAACTTTAAGGCACCTGTTTTCTTTCATTATTGCGGTATCACTTCAGCATCCAGGAGACACAGGTAATTGATTGCTGAGGGCATTTAACAGTCATAAACTGTTATATTAAAGTCTGTTTTTGCAGAGTCCAGACCCTTTTGAGTCTGAGAGTGTGAATATCTCTAGAGTGTTACTGTTTCTTATCGACTGGGTATATTTGATGGTCCTTGGGCCTCTGGCTCTACGGCTGATGGTGGTCCTGTAACAGTTAGCAGAGTAGTTAATTAGAAATTTGAATATATTATTAGAGACACAGAGGGAAACTGATGAAGCATCTAAGAGGAAAAAACCCAGACACAGCTTCTCGCAGGCAACACCTGGACCCTGGAAAAAGAAATACCTGATATTCCAAACATTCCCTATACCCCTAGACAAATGTCAGCCAATTGGGTCCTGAACTCTGGAAATCCCCTCACCCCAACCTTTGCTATGATAAAAACTCCACCCTGCCTGGGCTCTGGGCTCTATGCCCTCACTGCTGCGTCAGACAGAGAGCCCAAGCTCTGAGCTTGAAAATAAAGATTCTTTGCTTTTACATATGGGATTCAGTCTCTGTGATGGTCTTTTGGGGCCCCTGAGATCTGGGCATAACACCAGCACTCAGGAGGCAGAAGCAAGTGAATCTCTATGAGTTTAAGGCCAGCCAGGGCTACACAGTGAGACCCTGTCTATATATAAATTAAATGAATAGCCGGGCGGTGGTGGTGCACACCTTTAATCCCAGCACTCGGGAGGCAGAGGCAGGCGGATCTCTGTGAGTTCGAGGCCAGCCTGGGCTACAGAGTTAGCTCAGGAGAGGCTCCAAAGCTACACAGAGAAACGCTGTCTCAAAAAAACCAATAAATAAATAAAATAAATAAAACGAATAAATAAATAAAACAGGACACAAAATATAAAGAAGAACCCATACACACTTTTCGTTGACAAAAAGACAAACATCCTGAGAAACATGCCTGACTCCATTTTGAAGGCAGGAGCCATTATGCTGCATTGTTAAAAATAAGTATATTTGCTTTAAGAGCTAGTTGCTGTTTATAAGTCTGTTTCCTGGAGACTGACCTTCCCCAACTCATGACCTTGACTTGTTTTGAGACTACCCTGACCCTCCCTGACTACCCCCCTGAATCACATGGTGACCACATGATGTTTTTTGAGATTTTTTTCTTTTGCATTTCCCTATTGCCCCTACTGTCTCTCTTCTGTAAACATGCTTTGCAACTACTCATGATTTTACTCCTTAAAAGGGACTCAGTAAATGGATTCAGGGTTTCTCTCTTTAATACAATTTAGGAGGCAGTCACTGGCCAGCCCTTGGGTGCACCCCAATAAAAATCAAGCTTGCAAGCCAGGCTTTGGTGGTCCAGGCCTTTAATCCCAGCACTCAGGAGGCAGAGGCAGGCAGATCTGAGTCCAAGGTCAGCTTTATCTACAGAATGAGTTCCAGGACAGCCAGAGCTACACAGAGAAACCCTGTTCGAAAAACAAACCAACAAACAAATACAGGGTCTCTCTATAGCTCTGATTGTCCTGGAACATACTAGGTAGGCCAGGTTGACCTAGAACTCACAGAGATCTGCTTGCCTCTGCCTTCCAAGTGCTGGGATTAAAGGAATGCACCGCCACACTCAGCTTCAGTATTCTTGTTTTGAAATGATGATCATTGTTTCTCACAATAGCCTTTCAGAGATCCTATAGCTCATATATACTGGAGACTCAACAGCGTCCAACTTTCCTACAGGAAATGTGGGTGGTGGCATTGTGCCAGGGGCTGCTCACAGTTATGTTGCTTATGTTCTTTATCTCGCATTTCTCTGGAAAAATCTGTTCTTTACCTTTGCTGGGTTGAATACTTTCACAGTATCACCTTGAGATAATTGGGATTTTTTCCCAAATAATCATGATTCTATAGGTTAAAGATTGTCTTAGTTAGAGTCTCTATTGCTGCAGTAAAAACCGCAACCAAAGGCGACTTGGTGAGGAAAGGGGTTATTTCTTTCTTTTCTTCTTCTTCTTTTTTTTTTTTTTTTTTGTTTTGTTTTTTTGAGACAGGGTTTCTCCGTGTAGCTTTGTGCCTTTCCTGGAACTCACTTGGCTGGCCTCGAACTCACAGAGATTCACCTGGCTCTGCCTCCCGAGGGCTTGGATTAAAGGCGTGTGCCACCACCACGTGGATGCAAACATTTTCTTAAGACACTTTTTCTCCCAGATAATCCTAGCTTGTTTCAAGTTGATATAAAAACTAGCCAGCACAGAGATGTAGAGAAAAGTCCCTCAAAAACCAGAGTAAATGTCAAAATACTAGAGTGTCTTTAACAAAAGAGAGTACAGACCTGGTTAGGACAGCTCCTGGGTAGCTTTTCCAAGAAGGTTTAAACTCTTAGCTTCTAAAACTCTTTCTTGCTACTTTAATTCTGCTCTGTTTTTGTCCTTGGCTTAAGTTATAGCCTGTGATTGGTTTCTTTCATAAGCCAAGCCTCTCTGGATATTGGAAGGAGACAAGGAACAATAGCTGTTTTGGGGGTGCTTAAAAGTACCCCTCTGGGCTTATTGAAAAGCCCTAATATAATCTAAAGTCTATTGGGTTTCCTAAGGAGTATACTTTGAACATGGGAGTGGGTTTGGAAGGTAAGTAGCCTTGAACATTAGCCTAGCTGCCTGTTCAACCTGTTCAATCAAGAAAACTGACAGAATATTCCTGGTTCTTTTGTTTTGTTTTGTTTTGTTTTTTTGGTTTTTTGAGACAGGATTTCTCAGTGTAGTCCTGGCTGTTCTGGAACTTGCTCTGTAGATCGGACTGGCCTTGAACTTATAGATCTACCTGTCTCTGCCTCCTGAATGCTAGGATTAAAGGTTTGCACCACCACAGCCTGGCTCCTGGTTTTGTTTTTAAAATTGGTCTTGCAGTGTATGATAATCACCTTTGTTGGAGTCAAGATGATGAATATTAGGGCCAGCATCTCAGGGCGTCTTTAATCAGCCCATGCTCTCCAGATCGCTGCCGCCAGGACATAGGTCATGTGGAAAGCACAGGCTCACTCTGTGTAGATTTTAAGTCACTCCTGCCCCCAGCTGGAGAGCCCTAGTCAGGACAATGAGTCCTGCTTTGGGGGCTGACTTGGAATTAGTTATGGGAAAGTAGCTCAGTTCTGTGACCTGAGTCTCACGGCAGCATACCCTCACAGTTTGTGTCTTACCACCATGAAACTGCTCCCACTTGTGGGCCGTGTAGCCTCAGGCAGGGAAAGGGTGGCATCTTACAGGTCTGACCTAGCACTGCAGGTAAAGCTTTGTTTGTTTTATACACAGGAGTATTATAGAGACTCCTTGGTGTTGCGATCTGGCAGAGGCAGTAGGATTAAAAGTTTGGTAACGTTTTATAGTTAGTTCTGAAGTTTGCTGAGCGCCTGGTACTTATTGATTCTGTTTTCTGAATCAATGGCTTGGCTTTTCTGACTCTCAATATCCAGATTAACATACTTGCCCATGGTTTCAGCTCAAAAAAGATCAGGGTTCTCAGAAGCCATTTATTTTATTATCTATGACTTTTCATAGTTAATTTTTTTTATCCCTTTTATATGATTACCTCACTGTTAGAGGTATTATCTCTAATAAAAAGGTAATTATATAGTTCCAGTGGGTCTTTCCCCCACTCTCTCCTCTGAGTGTCCTGATATGACCTGCAAAGTTCTCCATCAAGCCCAGCAACGGAAGCTAGCCTGGCTATAACTGAATTCTGAGTGCGAGCCTCATCAGTTCAGGGATGGTGCTAAAATCCAGATACAGAACTTTTCCTAATGGTTAGAATGATATGGATACCTTTCTAGGTTAGGTCAAATGCTACAGGGAGACTTTTGAATTCCTTAATGAAGGTGGGCGAGATCCTGGCTAAATTAGGCTAGTTTGGATTGCATTTGGGAAAGATCAGTATGTTAGTTACTGTCCTACTGCTGTGAAGAGATACCATGGCCAAGGCAACTCTTATAAAAGAAAGCATTTAATTGGGGGCTTGCTTACAGTTTCACAGGGTTAGTCCATGACCATCATGGCAGGAAATAGACAGACATGGTGCTGGAGCAGTAACTGAGAGCTTTACATCCTGATCCACAGTCAGCAGAGAGAGACAGAGAGACAGACAGACAGACACAGAGCCTAGCATGGGCTTTTGAAACCTCAAAGCCCATCCCCAGTGACACATCTCTCCAACAAGGCCACACTTCTGAATCCTTCCCAAATAGTTCCACTAACTAGGAACCAAAGATCCAAACATGCGAACCTATGGGGGCCATTCTCATTCAAAACACCACAGTCAGAGACATGAAAAAGAAGACATGCACTGGACTCACTGGGAACCAGAGCTGAGTCTTAGAAACTTCCATCTCTGACTTTTCCCCTAGAAATATTTTCAACACACACACACACACACACACACA